>PVJL010009507.1:0-56676 GCA_004026885.1 Lyroderma lyra
TTTATTTCATCAGATATCAGTATGGCCATTCCTGCTTTTCTCTGGTTACCATTTGCTTGGAGTATTGTATCCCATCCTTTCACTCTGAGTCTGTGTTTGTCCTTACAGCTGAGGTGTGTTTCTTGGAGACAGCATATGGATGCATTCTGTTTTTTAATCCAGTCTGCTACTCTGTGTCTTTTTATTGGTGAGTTCAGTCTATTAACATTTAGAGTGATGATCGATATGTGAGGATTTCCTGTGGCCATTACTTATTTCTTTCTTTGTTTTTGTTTGTTTGTTTGTTTGTTTTTGTTTATTTCTTGTTGCCCCAACTTTGTTCCATTTGTCCTGATGTTTTGTTTCAGGCTGAGGAGCCTCCTTCAGTATTTCTTGGATTGCTGGCCTCGTGCTGGCAAATTCCCTCAGCTTCTGTTTGTCTGAGAAGGTCTTTATTCCACCTTCATATGTGAAAGATAATTCTGCTGGATAATTTATTCTTGGTTGGAAGTTTCTCTCTTTTTAATTTTTGAATATTGGGTTCCACTCTCTCCTGGCTTGTAGAGTTTCTGCTGAGAAATCTGATGCCAGCCTGATGGGTTTTCCTCTAAAGGTTATAGTTCTTTTTCCCCTGGCTGCCTTGAGAATTGTCTCTTTGTCTTTAGTTTTGGACATCTTTAGTACCATGTGTCTTAGAGAAGATTTGTTGGGGTCCAGGTATCTGGGGGACCTGTTTTCTTCTTGAACTTGGGGTTCCAGATCTTTCCATAGGTTTGGAAAGTTCTCATCTATGATTTGTTGGAGTATGCTCTCTGTAGATTGCTCTGCCCCCTCTTCTATTCCTATTATCCTGATGTTGTTTTGCCTCATTGAATCGTATATTTCTTGCAGAGTTCTTTCAATCCTTTCGTTTCTATATTCGCTCTCTTCCTCTTTCTGAGCTGTTTCCACGTTCTGATCTTCAATATCACTAATTCTTTCCTCCATCTGGTTGGTCCTGTTTCCTATGGCAGTTATTTCATTTTTCACTTCTTTTATGATATTATTTATTTCTCGTATTTCTGTCTCAATCTTTCTTATGTTTTGAATTTTTTTGTTAAATTGTTCTTTTTGTTCACAGAGTTCCTTTTTTATGTTGTTTATATGCTTTTTTATATTATTTATCTCAGCTATGGTGTTCTGCCAATAGGTTTTCATTTCTCTCGCAGCCTTTAGAATAGCTGCTTTAAATTCTCCATCACTTAAATGAGACCCTTCCAGTTGTAACAAGGTGTCTTCTGGGTAAATTTCATGTTCTTTCTGAGGAGTTTTAGTTTTTAAGGAATTCATCCTGTCTGCTGAGTTCTTCTTCTTTGACATGAGGGCTTTATGTTCAGTGCCCAGATTATTGATTTTGTGGTGTCTTGCTGTAGGGCAGACACTAGGTGGCAAGGGGGGGTACGTTTTGGGGGAGTGGGGGCTGTTTGTTTCTTGTTTCTGATCTCCTACTGCGTTTGGAGGCTATGCGCATATATCCTGGGGAGAGACCAACAAAAGGCATTCCAAAGGCGGCTCTGCCTTCTGCCCTTTGCTGGGGAAGCTGTTTCAGGGCTTGTTTCTGCTGGCTGGGGTGAATGCTATCAAATCAGTGTTTCTTCCCAGCCCTGATTCAGCACCTGGCTGTCTACGGGGTCACACTGCTTTCAGAACCCTGGGGTGCACGAGGAAGTGCCCGCTCCATAAGCCCAAAGCTGTGGGCCTGGCCTGAGACAGCAGGGTCACCTTTGCAGTGGGCTGGGAACAGGAACTGCAGCCCTGTGTAGGTCTCCAGGGGACTTAGAGCTGGGGTGTCATCTTTGCAGTTCAGAGTCCTCGCTCAAGCCCTTCTACTGCTCTAAAGTTCCAACGCCCGGCTCCCCTCCCCCAAACTGCGCCACTCGGATCCTGTTGCAGTCTCTGCTCCCTTCCCTCTCTCCAACTCGACCCCTTCTCGCCAACCTTCAGGTGCTTACTTGTGATTTGTGGATTTCTCAACAGCCGTTTTGTCACTCAGGGTCCTCTTTCTTGGCTCCTGGACAGCCGTTCAATTGTGTTTTCTGGGAGAGGCTTTAGGAACTTCCTCTCCAGTCGCCATCTTGTCTTCTCTCTCAGTTATTGACACTTTTTATTCATATTTGTTATCTTCTTTTTTTTTCTTTAGGAATTACCTTCAAAAATTTTTTGTAATACTTCTTCAGCTTTATATTGTCTAGGAAGCTTTTAATCTGTCCTTTAATTCTAAATAGTAGCTTTGCTAGGTAGAGTAATCTTGGCTGTAGGTTTTTGCTTTTCATCACTTTGAATATTTTGTGGCAACCCCTTCTGGACTGCAAATTTTCTGTTGAGTAATCAGCTGACAGTCTAATGGAAACTCCCTTGTTGGTAACTGTTTTTTTTTTTTCTTGCTGCTTTTAGGCATTTACCATTTTAAATATAATGTGTCTTCATTATAATGTGGTCCTCTTTGGGTTCATCTTGTTTGGGACTCTCTGTCCTTTGGGATTCTATGTCTATTTCCTTCAATAGTTTAGGGAAGTTTTCCATCATTATTTATTCAAATAGGTTTTCATTTCCTTACAACCTCTTTTCCTTCTGGTACCCCTGTCATGTGCATATTACTACATTTGATATTGTCTCAGAGACCTCTTAAACTATCTTCATTTGGGGGAATTTTTATTTCTTTTTGCTCTTCTGGTTGGGTGTTTCCTGCTACTTTATCTTTCAAATCCCTGATTGGATCCTCTGCTTCATCTAATCTACTGTTGATTACATCTCATGTATTCTGTCTTTCAGTTATTATATTCTTCAATTTTGACTGAGTTATTTTTGTTGTTGTTGTTGTTGGTTCTATCTCCATTTTTATGTTTCCTATTTCTTTGTTAAAGCTTTCACTGAAATCATTGAGCATCCTTATAACCATTGTTTTAAACTCTGCATCTGGTAGATTGCTTGTCTTCATTTTGTTTCATACTTTTTCTGGAGTTCTGATCTTATCTTTTTTTTGATTTTTTTTTGTTTGTTTTTTTGTTTTTTTGCTTTTTTGCATGTGGGTAGCTCCCTGACTGGGAATCGAACCCAGGCCGCAGCGCTGACAGTGCCAACACCGAAGCCTTAAGCCACTACACCATCAGGGAACTCCCTTATCTTTTTTTTGAGACATGCTTCTTTGTTTCCTCATTTTGGCTGACTCCCTGTGTTTGTTTCTATGTATTACGGAAATCTGCCGTGTCTCACAGCCTTACCCAGTGGCCTTATATAGTAGGTGTTTTGAGGGAGCCAGTGGTACATTCTCCCTGATCACCTAAGCCATCTGCTCCAAGAAGTGTCTCTTGTGTGGGTTTGTGTACCCTCCTTACACAGGTCAGAGCACAGGGCACAGGGGTAAGAGTGAAAAATGGATCTGGTGATGCCAATGTAGGTTATACTCATAATATTGAACTCAGAGAAGCCAACATCTAAGGAGTGATCATAGTACCTCTCTTCAGCTCTCTCATATGAGGTCATGTGGGAGCATTTGGAATTAAACTTGTTGAGTGTCATAATTCTGATTACTGTCATCACAACCAGGAACTTTGGCAAAAATCACACAAACACGATTAGGCAATTGATCTGGATGAATTCACCCTGGAAAGCTATTTATAAAATATTTCATTGTAATTTGAGAACATTTTGTTCTTTCCTCTGGGCATGGAAGTTTCACCATGCTATCACTTCCTATATCAAAATGTCCAATATGTGCAACTATATTTCCCTGCAGAAAGCAGAAAAAGGTGTTTTTGTTTTTTAAGTTTAATATCACTTGAAAAAAAGAGTTACTAAATGTAGATGCCTGAACAGTGGCAAGAATCTGGGGTGGCTTGACCAATCATTCTATGCAGGTTGTATTCCATCTTGTATGCTGTGGCATAAGCAGAAGCCTGACACATAATAGGCAACAATTAAATATGTTCTGAGTGATGACACAGCATAGGAAATTAGTAGTAGCAGGGTAATGGAGAAAAATACTTCAATAGTAACTCATGTTAGATGTGGTTCTAGTCCTAGCTCTGGTAGAACTAAATATGTAATCTTCAGCTAGTATTTATATATAAATGCCCTTGAAGGTGATTTCCAGATATATAATTTTTTAAATCATTGAACAACACTAATATTAATATGTAATGTCTAACATTTTCAAATAATTATGTTTATATGTCTTGCATTTGCTTAGCACTTCTTAAATATCAAACACCTCATACGCATAATGTAATTTAATTCTCACAGACAACTTATGAGCCTGGTACTTCTGCTATCATCATCATTAGGGAATGAGAAACAGAGCCTACATAGTAATTGGTGAAGTGATAATCCAAACTCAGGCAGTCTTAAGAGTCTGAACTCTTATCTACTTATTATACATGTTATCATCACTTGACCTTTCACTAGAGAGATAAGGGCAAATATGCATATTTTTGTAATATAAATTCAAAGATATTATGATTGCATATGTATTTAGTTTGAAAGTCTGAATTTTTCCTTTTATGCAACTGGCACCTAAACATACTTGACTTTACATATTTCAGATATTGCTAATAAAAATATACTATAAGCATTTGGAAAATTTCTTTGCAGAATGCAGCATCTGGGTTAATTGAGAACAATTACCATGAACCAATGAAGATGACCTTAAACTAGTTTTGCACCAGATCTGTCAGCTAACACTGTACTGGATGAATGTGTGGCATGTTCTCCAATTGATGACATCCTACATGGTGCTTAATTCATCACAGGGTTTGTCTGTTTTTCAGTCTGTGTGCTCTCACATAATGGAACTAATCTCTTTCTGATTTTTGCTCTGAAAAAGAATGTTTCTTTAAGGAATTTCATACTTTTCTCATGTACTTTGACATTTTGTTATTTTCTAAGACTTACTTTCAGTTAAGCATTTTCTTTATATTTCTTTTCTTTTGCTTTTCACAGTTCTAATTATCATCACATGGAAAACAAAATAGTGAATTCAGTTAGCACTTAACATTTGAAGTACTAGCATTGAATAAAATATTCTTAATTTTTAACAATAATAATTATAGTAAATGATTGTCTATTTTTAATGACCTGTTATAACATTTTAGGGCTCAAATGTATTATTTCTATGTAAATTCAGTAGAAAACAGAAGGCCAGATTGGACACAGAGGAGGGTATCTAGCCTTGGTTCTCAGACGCATACTGAAAAAAGGACGCTGAAAAACCATAGATAGTTTTCTTCTTCTTTAAGTTCTTTTGTACCTCAATATTTCTCAGTAATAAAAATATTTTTGCACAGTATATGACATATAGTATAGTACAGTTTTTATCAAATATTTGTATTCTAAGAATGGCTAGAAGGTATTTTTCTTGCATTTCAATATTGCAAAAAACAATGAAAGTCATTTGAGGTTCTATTAAAAATTATTGTGGGCAAAGGACACTCTAGGAAATTATAACTGAGAATCAAGGACAACTGAGACTCGATAGATTTAAAGACCTCCAAATACACTATAGCTACACAGGAAAGATACTTCTCCCTAGACAACTTTCCTGGCAAAATAAATAATTTATTTTTAAAAAATAATTAATTTTTTTTAGTTTTATTTATATTTGACATACAATATTATATTAGTTTCAGGTATACAATATAGCGATTAGACATTTATATAACTTACAAAGTGATCATTCTGATAAATCTAGTAACCACCTGGCACCATGCATAGTTACAACAATATTATAGACTATATTCCTTATGCTTTACTTTACCTCCCCATGACTATTTTGTAACTACTATTGGTACTTCTTAATCTCTTCATCTTTTTCACTCAGCTCCCCAAAACCCTCCCATCTGGCAATTATCAGTTTGTTCTTTTTATCTATGAGTCTCTTTGTGTTTTGTTAGTTCATTTATTTTGTTCTTTAGATGTCACATACAAGTGAAATCACACAGCACATGTATTCCTCTGTCTGATTTATTGAACTTAATACTCTCTAGGTCCATCCACCTTGTGACAAATGACAAGATTTCATTCTTTTTTTATGACTAAGTAATATGCCATTGTAGATGTGTACCATATACAAACTGAGTTACCCATCCACAAAACCAAAAGGGCAGGAAAAATGGTCATGAAAATATATTTCTTCTCCAGGGTAAGAAATCCTGAACTACAGTTGACAAATTACTGGAAGGTCAGTGTGGACAAGTATGAGAGTAAAAAAGACTCCAGTGTTGCAGTCCTGAGAGGACCTCTTTTGTGACTTTTGCCTCCAGAAACCCTACTGGGTTCTCACAAGGAAGAAAGTAGAAAAATCTTCTGCTTTAGTCAGTGGTGAGTAGTTTTTTTAAAAAAATGATCCCCTGAGCATTCTATTCTTCTTAATAAAACTTGCCCTCAAAATAAACTTTTGTTCCTATATCTAACATAATAGATATTTTTGAGAGCCTAACTGACCTGGGGGAGAGGAAATAATCCTGTCCATTCCTCTCCAGTGTTCTTGTCTCCCCTGAAGGGTATGGGATGGAGAAGCACTTGTAAAGATCACAGCCTAGAGGTATCAGCCTATCATAGAACGATACAATACTTGGTCTCCCACTCTCCAAATCACTAACGGTTTATTTACCACAGTTCTTTTTATTCCATATGTTCAGCTTTCAACAAAACGTTATAAGGTACACTAAAGAAAATATTTAAAAACACAGTTTGAAGAGACAGAGCAAACCTCAGAACCAGCCTCATACATGGCAAAATGCTTGAATTATCAAACTAGGAAATGAAAATAACTATGATTAATATGATAAGAATTCTAGTGGAAATATAGGCAACACAAAAGAACAGACGGGTAAGTAATCAGGGAGACACAAATTCTAAGAAAGAATAAAAAAGAAATGCTAGAATTAAAAAATGCAGTAACAGAAATGCAGAATATCTTTGATTGACTCATTAGTAGACTGTACATGGCTGAGGAAAGAATCAGTGAGCTCGAAGATACATCAACAGAAACTTCAAAGAGTGAAGAACAAAGAGAAAAAAGAATGCAAAAACACAGAATAGAAAATCCAAGCACTTTGGGGGAAACTATATAAGGTATACTATATGGATAATGGGGATACCAAAACTTAAAGAAAGAAAGGAGCAGAAGAAACACATGAAGCAATAATTATGAGAATGTCCCTGAATTAACATCAGACATACCAAACCATAGATCTAAGAAGCTCACTGAACACCAAAGATAAAATCCAAATAAGCATGTAAGTAAGTGAATAAATAAATAAATAAAATTCAAACCAACTAACTAAACAAAACTATACTGAGGCATATCATATTAAAACTGCAGAAAATCAAAGATAAAGAAAATATCTTGAAAGAAACTGGAGGGGAAAAACAGTTTACCTGTAGAGGATCAAAGATTAGAATTACATTTGACTTCTCAGAAACCATGCAACAAGAAAAGAGTAAAGTAAAATATTTAATGTTGACAGAAAATCAAAAAACAAAAACAAAAACATCCTGAAGTTCTGTATCCAATAAAACTACCCTTCAAAAGTGGCAGAGAAATACTTTTTTTAGATAAAAATAAATTGAAAGAATTTTCTGGTAACAGATCGATCTTGCAAGAAATGTTGAGAGTTCTCTGGTGGTGTAGTGGCTTAAGGCTTCAGCACTGGTGCTGTCAATGCTGCGGCCTGGGCTCGATTCCTAGCCAGGGAACTACCCACATACAAACACACACACACACACACACACACACACACACACACACACATATATATATATATATATGTATATATATATATAAAGTTCTTCAGAAAAATTAAGTAGGTCAGAAACTCAGACCCATATAAAAACAGGAAGAGTGTCAAAAAAGGAATAAGTGAAGGTAAAATAATTTTTATTTTTATTATTCTAATAGATAAGAATTTGCTAAGATAATAATAGAAACAATGAATTTAATGTTTATAGCTTATAGACAAGTGAAATGAATTATAGCAATGACATGAGAGCTGAGAAGAATGAATTAGGAATACTTTGTTTAAGGTTATTTGCTCTACTCATGGAGCAGTATAGAGTTATTTGAAATTGGGCTTGCATTAGTTGTAAATGTATATTGCAAAATCTAGGGCAACCACTAAAAATATTTTTGGAAAAATATAAATGACAGATTAAATGATATCACATAAAAAGTTTTCATTTAAAACCACAGAAGGCTTAAGTAGAGTGGAAGACATAAAGTAGAAACAAGGAAAAAGTGTGATGTATAGAAAACTAACAAATACAATAGATATTATTTGAACTATGTAAATAACCACTTAAAAATTATCTGAATACACCAATGAAAAGACAGAGACTGTCAGAGTGGATCAAAAAATGAAACTCAATTATACATGTGTATTGTAAACCAGATACCCACTTTAAATATAAAAACACATATACTTGTAGAATAAAACCAAAGGGCTGAAGAAACATATACTATGCTAACACTAATTAAAAGAAAGCTGGAATAGCCATATTAATTTCAGATAAAGCAGATTTCAGAACAAGGGTTATTATCAGGGATAAAGAGGGGTATTACATAATGATAAGGGGGTCAAGTATCCAAGAAGACATAGCAATCTAGAATAGATAAGTCCATAGAAACAGAAAGCAGATTAGTGGTTGGTAGGGGATGATGGTAGGGGAAGGAATGGGGAGTGATCACTTAATTCCTATGAGGTTTCCTTTTGGGGTTGTGAATGTTTGGAACTAGAGAGGTTATAGTTGAACACTGTGAATGTACTTAATTTTACTAAATTGCATATGTTTGAAAAGTTAGTATTTCATTTTATGTAATGTGAATTTTACCTCACTAATAAAAAATGTAGAGATGTAACAAAGTCTTTTCAAAATATTATTTATTTAATAATTACTACTAAAGTAGTAATGGTCTGGCATATGTGCTGTCTCACCTCATCTTTTATTCAAGGTAGAAAATAATTGGTTGATGGTAGGATATTTCCTACCCAAGCATTGACCTCCTCAGGATCCTTCTCAGTACAGTACTCAAGGAAGCCATTATCGAAAAAAAAAAATCTGACTCTGTGCTAGGATTGCCTTTCTCAATATTCACCCTGAATCCCATTTCATTGGCTAGCTAATAGCCTGAAATTTTACATGAAGATTTTACTTTTTTTTGCTTTGATGTTTGACCTTTGTTAACTTACATTGGGGATGTGTTGAAAATGGAGTTCCCAGAAAAAAGGACTCTAAGATAAAAACATGTGTGCAGTATGTCTAATAGGCAGTGTTTATGAGAATAACACCTGTAGAGGAGAAGCAGAGATAGGCAGAGGGAGAATTTGAACTATGATGCAGTTGCAATGAGGGTTGCTGCTGAGGCCATACGTAGCTTTGGAGCTGGGATAACATCTTGGAGGTGTTCTGAAATGAGGCAAAGTCCTTGGATCTTCATAGGAAGCAGTCACCTACCTGGGCTGGTTCTAGGCAAGAGTTGTAACCTTGGACTTGGAAAGGTAA
Source organism: Lyroderma lyra (assembly GCA_004026885.1). Classification (NCBI taxonomy): domain Eukaryota; kingdom Metazoa; phylum Chordata; class Mammalia; order Chiroptera; family Megadermatidae; genus Lyroderma; species Lyroderma lyra. Next base: position 9,517 of record PVJL010009507.1, read on the forward strand.
TTCACATGGATGTACTTAGCTCTGTGCTGTCAGCAGGCAACACTGACAATTGGGGAAATAGGTACATTGGTTCTGAAAAGAGGATCTAGGTGTCAAGTCACAGAACAGGTGCACCACTTTTTGTTATCAGGGAAATTTCCACATCAGTGTGAATGAATTTAACATCATTATGGAGGCAGGGAAATAAAGCAAGCACATCAAAGGCCCAGGAGTAGGATGGAAGGCTATGGAGAAAGACGCAGCATATTGAGAAGATGAACATTGCCATAACATGAGATACTAATATTATCCAAATCTGTTCTCAACTATTTTGTCCCTAATATAAAAAAAACAATTGTGTAATGCTGTTTTGAGAATGATCATGATCCATTGACTTTGAAATCATTATTTGTAGGAAAATCTGTGCTTTTATACTTGTTAGATTTCATTTCCTTGTGAGCTTCAAAAGTTTGCCCCTCTGGAAACTTGTCTTCCCGAGAGTCAGGAAGGCCAATTGCTGGTTTTCTTAGCCTATCTATAGCCAATGTGTTTGCTGTTTAAAAAAAAGCCAAACAAACAACAACAAAAAAAACACCTTATGATAGCCAGTGTAAACTTAAGGGAGGATAATCAGGAAATTACAGAGTTTTTCACTGCAATCTACTTTAATTTCCTTTTGCAATTACTATGACAGTATAACAAATTACCTCAAACTCAGTGGTGAAAAACAACTGTTTATGATATTCACAGTATCTATGGTTCAGGTATTCAGACAGAGCACAGTGGGTACAGTTTGTGTTTCCTGTATGATGTCTGGAGACTCACTCAGTTGGAAGGCTCAAATACTTATAGATAGAGACTGGAATCATCTGAAAGGTTGTTCACTCACATGTTTGGCAATTGATGTTGTATGTAGGCTTAGAATTTTACAATTGTTCTTGCCAGATCACCTACATATGATTTCTTCATGTAGCTCAGGATTACTCATAATGTTGTGGCTGGGTTCCAAGGGTACCTGTCCCCAGAAAAAGAACTAAATAGAAACTTCATAAATATTAATATTACACTTAGTGTCAGAGGTTATGGCATCACTTCTGCCATACTATTGTTTGGGCAGTCACAATCTCCCACTCAGATACATAAGGAGGCAATGTAGATTCCTGTCTCAGTGGAAGGGGTGTCATTCTCACTGTAAGAAGGACATTTGGAATGAGATAAATATGAGGGCTATCTGGAAAGTGTCCAGCCATGTAATATGAAAAATAGAGGCATTTATGGATGATTTTTTTTCTGGGCAGCCCTTGTGTATTTGAGTGGCCATCTTTAAAAACTAAAGTTGGCCACTTATCCTTTTTCCTCTGAAATAATTCTTTCAGTTTCTGCAGAGGAAGATATTTGGTCAAATATTCACTTTCAGAGAAATGTAATTTGAGGTTGAAGCTCTTGGAATAACAAGGGGAATAACACACTTATCTCTCTAACCTAGTCTTGTTAATCTTGTTCTGGTGACTACCCTTTCATTTTTTATACCGGCCCAGAAATGAAAATCCTCTATACTACTGATAAAAATTATTTCCCCTTCATATTTATCATGCCTTTCACAATTACTAATTTTCTGTGACCCCACAGAAATTTGAGATGTTTATTTTAATGCTTTATCTAAAGTTAGCAAGGTCAACAGAAAGAAGGTGCATGAAATGTCTTTGCTGCACTATTGGTTATGAACTACAGATGGCCTGCATACAAAATTTGTCCATTTAGACAGGATATACATGCCTCTTACTAATGCCACATAGAATATATTTGTTATTAGTCAATAGCACACATTCTTCATTGAGGTTTGTTAGTAAAATTTAGCTTGTGAAGGTAAGAGTGTTTTTTGTTTAATCAAACTGCACAGACTAAAAAGACCAAACTAATGATATTTATACCTTCCTTGGAAGAAAAATTAAAGCTAACATTAGTATTCATTTGTACTTATTTTATTTCAGGTATATAATATCATTCTTTTTTCTCTAAGATTGCACTCTATTCTTTTTAAAAATGTTTTTTAATATTTAATTGTCCTTTTTTCAGTATGTTGAAACTCAAAGCTATATTTTATCCATTTAGACTCAAGTAGTGGTATCAATCTTTATAACTTTATAGTTTCCTTCATTTATTTCAGTAAAGGTGTGGAATAATATTAATATTACTAGCATTTATTAGATATCTACTGCAATATAGGCATTATGCTAAGCACTTCACATTATTGTATTTAATCTTCACAACAATCCTATGAATTCTGCATTATTATTCTTTTCATTTTGTAGATGAGAAAATTGAGGTTAACAAAAAGAAAGTAACTTATCCTGGTGAAGTTGTTTCAATCTAGGTTGAAACCAGAGGTTTGACTTTTTGCCAATATGATAGGAATATGGAAAATAATTTGAATTTATATAATGGCCAAAGAGTTTCTATTTGTTGTTTGTGGAGGGAAAATAGCATTGCCATATGATGTTGATACATATCTTAATTATATGAGTCATCATTCTGTCATAGCTTTTCTCGTGTTTGGATATTTTTACTAATTTTCTGAGGTAGTTTCAAGGAAATTACAATAATTGGAAGAACATCTCATGGATTTTATATAAAGTGCATGTTTTATTTTATTCAAGAAGGTAAGCAATAACATTGTCCTTCTCAAAATAGTAATTAGGTGAAAACTTGTAATAGTGCATTGTATCAGACTTCCAGAGCCACTGACATGGGGGATGACAATTATGTAGAGCTTTTCAACACAAGCAAGGCACATGACTTGGTAGGCACTGCTAAAGTAATGGGATGGCTCAATACTCGTGGGTTGTATCACATCATTGAGAAACATTTTTCTTGTAATTCATTCCAGAGGTATGGTGGCTTACAACAATCTGTGGAGAGAATAATAGAAAATAGAGACCTGGGAATCTGGAAAAGCAAAGGAAGTATCAATGGAAGGCAGAATCGAGATAGGGCTTTTGGAAAACTGCTTTGGGGGAGAGTAAAGAAGCTGAGAAAAATAGATACCTTAGCATAAAGACTGCATTCCTGCATTTGTCAGAGGGTGAAAGTAAGTAGGGTTCAGATATGTATGGAGAGGCTGACAGGGGAGGAAAGTATGTTGTGGAATGTTCTAATGTTCTTTAATATGATCGAAGTCATCTTATGCTTGGTTAGAAAAGCTATGTAGTCATGGCCCAGTGGGAAAGAGAGGAGGCTTTAAACTGCATCAGTGTTCTGTCATAGCATTGAAAGAATTCTGCTAATGAGGGACATAGAAGCCTGGTCTTTCTACTTCCCACTTTTAATTTTAATCAGTATCTTTAAAACTGGATGGTACCACTGCATATCAAAAGTAGGAGAAAAAATATGATTAGAACAAAAGCTGATAAAAATTCCTTGCATGATGTGACTCTACTTCTTTGTCAGCAATTATTGATGAGAATCAATGGGAATAAATATATCTACATTCCATTCACCCAGCTCACTTGTTTTCATCTTCTGTTTCTATCATGTTACTGAAAATACATGTGCATGTTTTACATAATTAAAACATTGCCTAAATACTTTGCATAGTACTTTTGCCACTTAACATTATACCACAAACATTTTGCCATGCTGCTAAAATCTCCATAGATGTAATTATCATTGTTTAATAATATTCCTTTAAGTAGTTAAAATAGTTAACTATTTTTTGTTGGTGAGCAAAGATGAAAATTTCTTATTAAAAATAAGCCAATTATAAATATCTGCTGGACTCAGAGGGGGTGTGTGTTGACTACAAGGTAGGAGAAAAAGAGGGAGGTCAGTTAAAACTCATTTAATCAAACCTTTTATGGTGCTTACAAAAACTGCAGATTATTTTCTTAAAAATTTTGTCACTGCTTTACAGTACCATCATCAGGGTATGAATGTTACTCATGTTACCATTTTTGAATATTGCTTTCACAAAATGAACAGTTTGAGACTTTATCATTTTTTTGTGGAATTAGATGAAAATTCTCCATCTTTCTCAAGGCACGGTGGTTGAGGTTAACGGAGAGTCCTGGGACTGAGGTTCTGAACTCTGCAAGCTTATACAAATAAGTAACTTCAATTAAGAGTCTCCAGATCTTAGGCAACTAAAAATGGTTAGGGGATATGGGAAAGCAGACTGGATGATTGTCTGAAGTGTTTTTCATTTTAAAGCAGATGTCTTGTATTCACTAGAGTAATTTAGAATATTTAAAGTATTTGCATAGCTGACAATGTGAGAGCATGATTGACCGTCTGATATGAAAATATCCAGTTAGTTAAGTCAGAAATCATGTTCCTTTTAATCTTGATTGAACCCACTTGACATTCCAATATGATGTGGATAGAGACAGCAATATATTTGTAAAGGTAAACAATAATTTTTAATGTGTATTGATTACTTAATATATGCCAAGCCTGATACCAAGCACTTTGCATACATTTATTTTTCACAATAATGTAATGAGGTGGGTACTATTATCAATCTCATGTTATAGAAAATGAAGCACAAAGAGAATAAATAACCTATTTAAGGTTACACAACTGGTGGAGAACAAGACACATGAATTTAGACAGTAGAATCAGGGGGCTATGTTCCAGAAAGTACTATATAGATTGAGAATAGAGATGATAATAAGATGATAATAATATGAATTTTTATCATAAATATTTTTATCATTAACAATTGTTGTTGAGTGTTTATCTTTTCCAGGCTCAATACTTGAAGATTTACCTATATTTATTTTTTTGTTTGTTTACTTCTTGTGTCAACTCTGTGAGATAGATAAGAGTTTTCATTATAGATGTGAGGAATCTAACATTAACTGACATTTCCAGTTCACACAGGTAATACATGAATGAGTTGGTATTTATTATGAGTACATAGCTGAAAGTCTATATACTCATCCTGCTCATACCTCTTTAACTAAGATGTCCTATCCTGTCCAAAAACCACTAAAGCTGAAGCTTTAATCTAAATATGTGCTTCTCTTATAAATTCTTCTAATAATTATGATAATTATATTGATATTGTAGTTAACCATAAATATTCTATTTGCACTAAAGACTGATTTGCATGTAGAAACTAAATTCACTCAATGGATTGTCTGTGAAATGGAAAATCGTAGATCTTGTGGTTAAAAGATCAAGTTCTGTGTTTGAAGATTTAATGCAATGATGAAAACTGAAAGTGTATACTTAAGTGGCTTGGAATAATCTTTTATTCTATTTCTATAATGTACTTAAAATCCTAGATTACCAGAACTGGAAAGGTATCAGAGGTCATCTGATTTAACTTTCTCCTTTTATAGATTAAAAATCAAATAAGTAAGTAAATCTATAATGATGTTAGAGCTTAAAATGATTTTTGAGATTCTAAATTTTTCTAATATTCTTTTAAAATTATTATTTACAAAACATTACTTTAGATTGAGCCCATTTAAGCAAAAATATATATTCATGTGCACAAAATTAGATTCTGAGTGACGACTTGTAGTTCTGCAGATGTAGTAGCTCTAGTCCTCATGATATTCTCTATTACAACTATAGCACTCTAGATGTGACACAACAATCAAATATAAGCAGACTCTTAAAGGTGGGAAGAAAACAGACTAAATGTGGGGACTTGAGTAATAATATGGCAGTGACCCTATACAGGGTCTGGCAGAGGTAATGCCCATTTTATGAGCGGATAATATTTCATTACAGATTCATAAGCATGCAATTGTGTAACGTAATAATATTTTAATGACTTAAAAAAAGGTGTTACTTCTGCTGAACCCTATGTATCCTGGAGAGTATAGTACAGAGAATTCTATTCCAGACAGACAATAGGCATAAAAAACTGTATTCCATGAAAATCCTGTTTCCTTAGTGAAAGGACTAGAATAATAGTGTCCTGACACAACAGAAAACTTTTTTTCACAATACTTACTCTACTCCATTAAAACACGAATGGAAAAATCTACTCTGCCATCCATAGTTTCGGTGGGGCTGAGTAGGGAGCTGATATTCTACTTAATTGCTTTCTCTGTTTAAGCAGGTGATGCACTCCATTCCTTTGTAGTGTGTTTTAGCTTGACCAAATAGGGTGCTGATCTTTTATCCCTCAACCAGCAGACAAAGGTAGTATTACTTTCATTCCCCTGCACCTAGTGTAAGCAGCACCTATCAAGTAGCTAATCTTCCATAACCCCACCCAGTGGATACAATAGTATTCTCTCACCATGATAGTGTTAGTAGGATTTATTAGAGTTGAACCTTCAACCCCATTCAGCATCAGAAAGAGGCAGTTTGAGTTAGAATTAATTACCACTAGGTTTCACTTCCACTGGTGTCAGTGAAGCCCAGTGGGGAGATACCTGGTAAAACCAAACAAGGTGATATAAGTTACAGCTAGCTAGCACTCCACTTTCCTGCCACATCCAGTATCAGCTAGGCTCAGTGAGAAGCTGAATCTCTACACCCAGCATTAATGGTGTTGAATGATGTGGTGGGAGGTGAAACTTGTTTCCTTCTCTCAACCTTCCCTGGGATCAGTGGGGCCCAGAAATGTACCACTTAGAAATGCATTAGAGCATTCTGTTCTTCTGAATAAGGCCTGTACTGAAGATAAACTGTTTACCAGAGCCTCCGATAGAATTTTATCAAAGACTAATCTATCTAGGGGAAGAAAAGTAACTACCTATCTCTTGCCAGCTGTATGTAGCCTTTCATGTGGGGAAAGGGTAATACTCAACTCCAGCCCTCTCTAGACACCATGCCCCATCTAAGGGGGCAGGTGAAATTGAGAAGCACTGTGAAGTTTGTGGCTCAGAGGCACTGGCTCACTAAAAGACTGAGATTTAATCATAGTATTATTGAATACTTTCCCTTCCCTACACCTTCCCATGATATTACTAAAAGTCATGTTACCCAGCACATTTTGTTTGCTTTTCAACCAAAAATCACAAGTGTGTGGAAAATGGAGTAAATCAGGCTTTCTTGCTGAGCTTCTGCCAGAATGACGCGCACTTGTTATGTAATCATGAATTGCACTTTCCCAGGTGGCAGCCATTTTGTTGATTATGTGCCTTATGAGCTCATTTCTTGGCTGACTGCCACTGTTGTTCTCCTGCTTATATAAGGGGATGGGATTCTCTGGGAGGGAGCTATGAGCTATTGACAGAGAACTCCAGGACGTCAGTTTGTTGCTGCTCTGCTTCTGGAATAAAGGCTACATTTAAAGTTGCCTGCAGCTCCTTGATTCTTCTTCAGTCAACCTGAATCTAGTGTGAACATCCCTTGCCTCAGTCATTTGCAAAACACTTCATGTCACAAACAGTATCTGCAGGAGACTGGTATGGAGCCTATTGCACCTCCAGAGGGTGGGATTGAGGGGTGGCCTGCCACAAGTATGTGGTACACTATGGCACATCTCCTCTCTGCCTGGGTGGCCTGAAGTGGATGGGAAGCCTGTTTGTGTGGAGAAGGCTCTCCAGGCACTTGGAGAGACCTTTGACAAGGTGAGCACTTGCACAGCAGCTGGGGCCATGGGGTGGCTATTTCTTACAACCTTATGGGCAGAGTCAGAGGCAACTCTGTGAGAAGGGGTGTAGGTCTGGGTGCTCCAAACTGAGCTGGACCTAATGAAGGTGCAGGTATAGGCTGTAGAGGAAACCAGGCAACTGGTAATGAAAGAACACTGGCACTTGTGATCGGGGTCAGAGAGGGGAATCTCCCATTGTTATGTCAGACTCCTCAGGGGACAAGGATACAAGAACTGCAATTACTCACCAGAAGACTGAAGTTACTATGTTCACCTGTACACTCAGGCTGAGTTGGTAGAGTTGGGTAAGCAATTCTGGCAGAAAGCTGGTGAGTCCCTGGTCACCTGGCTTTTGCAGCTATGGGACCTGGGAGTAGATGGTATAATGTGTATAGAAAAATAAATGGAGAAGTTATTATCTGTGACCATGCACCCCTCACTGTGTCAGTGTTTGCAGGGTAGTTCTAGGTATGAACAAGGTGCCCACTTCTTATTGGATTGGCTCATGGTGGCTATCCAAACGATGTGTGCACATGTGGGAGATATTCCTGGGATGAACAATAAATGGCAATCCTATATAGAGTTGGTGCAAGTGTTGAAGGAGCTGGGTATTCAGAACTCCATGTTCAATCCAAATTCCCAAGGTCCAGATGCTGAGAGATTTACGGCAAGTATGAGGGACACTGTGTTCAAAGTGCTTCCTCTTCTCTGTTCGGATTGCTTGTGGCAATCCTTGTGCATTATGTGGGCTGCCCCATAAATGAGGTCACCACGATGGTGGTGAGTTTGGGAGAAGCTGAAGCTAGGCACACATAGAAGAGTGTTTGCACAGTGGCCAAGAAGGTATCAGCAGCCAAGAGAGGTGGACTCCTAAAGATTATGTGAACCCAGATGTGGGTAGATCTTGTGTTGGCTGGGATCAGTACAGAGAAAATTAATGGGAAACCCAATGCCTATTTGTTGGAGCTTTGGCAACAGCTAAAAGCATACCAATGGTTCACCCCATTAAAAAAAACAATAGAAAGGGGGTGATGAGAGGGCCACAAGGCCTGAGATTCAAGTAGTCTGTCTCAAGGATAACTTAATATGGTACGAAGATGATAATCTTCCCCCCCCCCCGAGCCTGTCTTCTATTTCAAATAGGGTGAAGACCAAGGAATCTGTCCACATGGGTTGGGCAGGGATGGAGGTTGCATGCGAAACTGGCAATTCACTGGGCCCCAACCAATATACAGAGAGTTGTAGCTCTAATGGATATGGGTGCTGAATGTTCTTTCTTGCATGGGAATCTAGCAAAGTTCTCTTGAGCCCCAGTAGTCATAGATGGCTAAAGGGGGCAAAGCTATCGAGTGAAACCCACAGATATACCAGACATATAGGGTTTGTGAGTCACCCCATCCCTGACTATATCTTAGGGATGGGCATTTTGCAAGGGCTGTGGTTGAACTCCACAGCAGGAGAGTTTCATCTCTGAGTACAGATAGTAAAGGCAGTGATATGAGGACATACTTCACTTGCACCTTTGCAACTGCCCCCTTCCCGATGGATTATACACACTAAGCAGTACAGGCAACAAGAGTGTCATGATGAAATAACTGCAACCATACGGAAACTGGAAAATGTGGGGATAGTATGCCCTAGCAACAGTCCATATCTTTCCAGTGTGGCCAGTAAGAAAGCTAGATGGAACCTGGTAAATGACAGTTGACTACCAGGAATTAAATGAGGTAGTGCCAACTTTGAATGCAGTGGTCCTGTCAGTGGTGGACCTGATGGATCAACTCAGTCAGGACTTAGGGACTTATCATTTTCTTGCTGATCTTGCTAATGCCTTGTTCTTTATTGACACAGCTTCAGAGAGCCAAGATCAATTTTCATTTACATGGAAAGGCCAGCCGTGGACTTTTATGCTCCTTCCCCTGGAATACTTGCATAGCCCCATGCTGTGCCTCAGACTGGTGGTGGCAGACATGGCGTGATGGCCCCAGCCTGAAAATGTACACCTGTACCATTACAAAGATGATATCATGTTAACTAGTGACTCTTTTGCAGACTTAGAAGGTTCTGTTCCTGCTCTTCTAACCTATCTGGAAACATGTGATTGGGCACTCAATGACAAGAAGCTGGAAGGGCCTGGTTTGTCTGTAAAGATATTTTTTTGGTTTCTTGGTTGGGTAAGACAAAGGTTATTCCTGATGTGGTTATAGATAAGATCAAAGCCTACTCTGTGCCTACCATTGTTAAGCAACTGCAAACTTTTCTTGGACTCCTGAGATATTGGAGAGTATCTGTGCCCCATTTAGCCCAACTTGTAAGGCTCTTGTATTTCTTGGTTAGGAAAGGGGCTCATTGTGACTGGACAGAGGTGGCCCAGGCAGCCTTTGACTCCTCCAAGTACACCATTAAAGTGGCCTAAACTCTACATATGTTTGACCCTCCCTGGCCTTGTAAGCTGGATGTATGCATCACTGTAGAGGGCTTTGGCTGGGGCCTTTGGCAACATTCTAAATGCTTGTGGCAGCCCATAGGCTTCTGGTTCCAATTATAGAAGGGGGCTGAGGTCTCTTACTTCTTGGTGGAAAAACAATTAGCGACTATGTATGTTGCCCTTTTGGCAACTGGAAACATTACTGCGACTACCCCAGTGACTGTATGAACCATGTATTCTATCTCAGGATGGATACATGATTGGTAGCACTGCCCAAATTCCTATGTTGGCAAAATGGTGGACATATTTGCAACAATGCAGTGTTCAGAGCAATAGTACGTTGAGAGCTGAGATCCAAGAGGTCCTTGAGACTGTGACATGTGGTTGTGGTGGAACCAACCTCCCAACACTTGGAAAGTTTGCCAGAGCTCAATTGCTTCAAGGAAGGGCAAGCACCCATCCCAGGAGATGGGTGCTCTAGCAGGGGCCAGCCCCCTCAATGGACTGCTGTCACCCTCCATGCTCCCACTGAGACAATTTGATATGATACCAGTACTGGGCAAAGCAGCCAATGGGGGGAACTATGAGATATATATTGTTAGTGGTTACTAATGAGCTATCTGCATTCGTAGTCTATGTTGACAGTTGGACAGTATTCAGAGGTTTGATGCTCTAGATTGCCACTTGGCATCTTAACCACTGTATGGTGATACACTGACCACTCTGAGGTCAAGCTATGTGGCAAGATGTATGGACCCTAGGGCATCAGAAACAGGTGACGGTGTATCATGTCACAGGACACCCCCATTTGGGCCATCTGGGCAATGATGAGGCAGATACCTTGGCAAAGGTGATATGGTTAGAGACTGCTCCTGTCTTAGATGTGGCATTAGGGTTTCACTGGTGCCTTCTCCATGTAGGACAAAAAAACAATATGGGTAATGAGTCTTGGAACTTGCCTGTTACTTGTGCTGATGTGCTTATGGCTTGTGAACAAGGTACTGTATGTTCTAAGGAACATCTGTGAAGGCAGTTGGCCTCAGATGGACAGGTTGTGCAGGTCTGAGTTCCTCTGACTCAGTGGTAGATGGACATAATAGGGCTTCTGCCAAACTCAGAACAATTTTGACATGCTGTGATGGGTGTTGATACTGTGACAATGCTTTTGACTGTGTGTCCAGCCCATTGCCCATATCTACACCCAGTACTACACGTGCTGGAGCATCTCTGTGCTGTATATGGTTACCTGTTGGTCACTGAGAGTGATAATGACACCCATTTTACAGGTGCCCAAGTACAACAATGGGCTAAGGACATGGGGATAGAGTGGAAATTTCACAGCTCTTACCATCCAGAAGCAGCAAGAAATCATTGTGAAACACAATGGATTGTTCAAACTCATCTTGTGCCAGTCTGAAGCCACCTAGTCCCTGGTGGGATGGAGACAACGGTTTTGGACTTTGCTACAGACTGCAAATGAATGGAGCAGGTGGGATGGCCTGGCTCTAGTAGAAGCACTCTGCCACTGAGCAGCAGCCCCTAGTCAATTGCAGATAAAAGTCAAAGATGAATTACTAAAACCTGGCTTCAAGTGACAAAACAACATCTTGCTGCTGGCTCCTACTGGCTTATCCAGGGGACAAGAGGTTACTTGGCCTTGTCTTTGGACTATACATGCCCCTCATATGAGATGGGTAGCTTTGTTGGCCCTTTGGGAGAAAGACTTGAAGAGTAACTTACAGATAACCATTTTGATAACTGTACAATGGCCCCCTCTTGTGGAAGGGGTGGAAGAGACTACATTGTTAAAAGGAACATGTGTTTTTTACTTATGACCTATTATGAGTTCTCCCTCTCTCTCTCTCTCTCTCTCTCTCTCTCTCTCTCTCTCTCTCTTTTCTTTTTATTTTTTGTATGTTGAGCCTACTGATGTGACTATGCAAGCCAAGCAGGTTCGCAGGTTCAGGTTATGCACTCCCTGGGAATCTGCCCCTGCCAACCATTGTATTGGTGCCTGATAAAACACTCATTTGCATTCTTGCAGAAAGCAAAGACCTGCCTCTCCTAGTGCCTATAACTTCTCTTTCTTTCCACTCTTCTTGTGTGTCAACACCTTAGTGAAATGGATGCATCCTCTGGCCACAGTATCCAACCAATGAGCTTGTACTGAGTTGCTGCTCACTGTGACTGGTGGCCTCCCATGGAAGATAAAGTCTGCTGCTGTATAGAATTGAACTTAACTTCACAACTGGACTGCTAAAGATCCCACACCTGCATGGAACACAACCAAGCAGCAGGTGTTTATTGTTATCTAGGAACAAATAAACAAGTTTTGGCCATCAATTGGTTATTCTGTATGGGATGGCCTAGGAAAGCTCATGGCCAAAGTTGTGGAACTTTCTGTTAAGGGGCCAGTATATATAATCCATATGCTAGAGGGAAGCATAAATATGAGCTGGACTCCCTCTGATCGCTGTGAGGTAATCTTGAGGGATACCACTATGCCTTGGAAATAGCTCCCCAGAAACTGAAGCACTTACTCTGTTTCTTGGACAAGCTTGTGGGTGTGTGGGCAGTGTGGCTGGCCCTACCTGCCTGCACATTGGACTGGCCACTGTACCTGGGGATGACCACATGTCCCATGCTGAGTCCTCCCCACCCTGGGTAGTAAATCCAGTATTTGGGGTGCCTTCAAAGCTCACCATCGGATGAAACACACTGTAATATGGTTGTACCTGCTGGCTTTATTTTCCCCTCAAGGAGCTAGTATAGTAAATCAGTAAGAGATAACTGCTTTGGCTTTGTATATGGCTTATGCCTTTAATGAAACCCACGGAGAGTTATCCCTTTTAAATGCAGATGTCTATCAGATATGCAAAGTTGTGTTGCAAAATTGGATGGCCTTAGATATTCTTACTGCTTCCCAGAGAGGGGTTTGTGCCTTGATCGGCACCAAAAGTTACGTATATATTACTGATGAACAACATAATGATAGTCAGGCATTAAAAGCGTTAGCTGCAGAAACTCATTGAGCTCCTGATGGAGGATCCTCTTCAAGAATGGTGGGCTTTTCTCACTGATGAATGGCACATTGCCCTAGTTATCCTCTGTCCTATTGCTTGTGCTATTATAGATTTTTGTTGTAGTCTTTATTGTTGCTGTGACATTTGGATGCAGTGTAATACACTCCTCACACAGGAAACATCACAGAAGATGTCTGTTGTATAGATTGAGGCAAGAAACCCTGAAGGGGTGGAGTGTGGGAAAAGTGGAATAACTCAGACTCTCTCATTGAACTTCAGCCAGAATATGCAGACCTGTTACGTAACCATGACTTGCACTTTCTCAGGTGGCAGCCATTTTGTTGTTTATGAGCCCTATGAGTTTGCTTCCTGACTGCCTGCCACTTTTGTTCTACTGCCTATATATGAGGATGGGACTCTCTGGGAGGGAGCTATAAGCTATTGAGGGTAAATTCCTGGACACCATTATGTTGCTGCTCCGCTTCTGGAATAAAGGCTATGTTTAACTTGCCTGCGGCTCCTTGATTCTTCTTTAATCTGCCTAGATCCAGTGAGAACCTCCCTGACCTTGGCTGTTTGATATAACAAGGCACCCTTAAAGGCAAAAGTAAAGTTTGAAGAGACTGAAAAGCATCAATAGAAGCCAGAAATGGCAGGAATGTTGGAATTATCAGACCATGAATTTTCAAAGCAACAATGATTAACACATTATAGGATTAACATGTAATGGGAACAGTAGACAATATTCAAGAACAGGTAGATAATGTAAGCAGAGAGATGAGAACTCTAAAAAGAATTTAAAAAATGCTAGGGACAAAAAACACTAACAGATGAAGAATACCTTTGATGACCTCATTAGTAAAATGGACATGACCCAGAAAAGAATATCTGAACTTGAGGATATGACAATAAGTCATAAAACTAAAACACGAAGACAAAACCAATAAAAAACAGACAATTCAAGAACTATGGGGTAACTACAAAAGTAACATATGCCTACAAATACCAGAAGAATGAGAAAGGAACAGAAAAAAATATTCTAAGCATATTATAGACTGAATATTTATGTTCCCTCAAAATTTGCATGTTGAAATCTTAACCCACAATGTCATGCTATTAGGAGACAGGGCCTTTGGCATATTATTAATAGTCCTTCTAAACTTCTCTAAAGGTATCTACAGGCTTCTGCAGGGTAACTGCATATTTGATAAAATGGAATAATCAGACCTTTCAGTTTAATCTACTGAATACATACTCTGAGTTGACATTGATTCCAGGAGACCCAAATCATTATTCTGGCCCAACAGTCAGAGTTGTGGCTTATGAAGTTCAGGTGATCAATAGAGTTTTAGCTGAATCAGTCTCACAGTGAATCCAGTGGGTTCTTGAGCACATTCTGTGTTTTTTTTCCAGTTTGAGAATGCATAATTGGAATAGACATACTTAATATCTGGCAGAAATTTCTACATTTTGACCTGTGATGTGAGGATTATTATGATGAGAAAGGACAAGCGGAAATAATTACAACTGCCTCTATCTAGAAAAATACTAATCAAAAGCAATGCTTCATCCCTAGAGGATTGCAGAGACTAGTACTATCATTAAGGACTTAAAAGAGGTGGTGATGGTGATCCCTACCACATCCTCATTCAACTTGCCTATTTGTGCAAAAACAGATGGATCTTAGAGAATGTCAGCAGATTATTTATCATGAACTTAACCAGGTGATGACTCCAACTGCAGCTGCTGAACTAGATGTTTTTTCAGTGCTTGAGCAAAGTAACACATCCCCTGATACATGGTAAGCAGTTATTGACCTGGAAAATGCTTTTTGTCCATCTGTGTCCTTAAGGCCCACCAGGACATCATATGGCATTAAGAAATTGCAAGTTAAAAGAGCAGTGACATATCACTACACACTTATTACAATGGCTAAAATTCAAAACACTAGTAATGTCAAATGCTAGTGAGGATATGGGACAACAGGAAATCTTATTCTTTGCTGGGAATGCAAAATGGTGCAGACACATTTGAAGACAGTTTGGTGGTTCCTTGCAAAACTAAACACTCTTACCATATAATTCAGAAATTGTACTCCTTGATATTTACTCAAATGAATGTAAAACTTATGTCACACATAAACCTACATATTGACTTTTACAGCAACTTTATTCATAATTTCCCAAACTTCAAAGCAACAAAGGTATCCTTCAGTAAGTTAATGGATAAACAAACTGTTGTACATTCACATAGTGGAATATTATCCAGTGCTAAAAAGAAGTGAGCTGTTAAAACATGGAAAATTTTTAATACACATTAGTAAAAATAAGTCATTCTGGCAAGGCTACCAATGTTACAATTCCTCCTATATGACATTCTGGAAATGGCAGAACTATTGAGACTGTAAAATAATCAGTGACTGCCAGGGATTGCATAAGGGAGATGGGTAGGCAGAGCACAGAGGATTTTTAGAGCAGTGAATCTATTCTATATGATACTTCAATAATTAATATGTTTCATTATACATTTGTTCAAATACATAGAATGTACACCACCAAGAATAAACCATACTGTAAACCAGCGCTGTACAACCTATTGGCTTCCTTGTGCCACATTGGAAGAATCATCTTGAGTCACACATAAAACACACTAACACTAATGATAGCTGAGGAATCAGAAAAAAAAAAAAAAGCTGTCTTGGGTCTTAGGTTGGACATGCCTGATATAGGCTTGGGTGATAATGCTGTCTAAGTAGATTTAAACAAATGTGCCACAGTTGTGAGGAATGCCGATATTGAGGAAAGTTGTGAGTGTATATGGGCATATGTATTTTTCACTCAATTTTGCCTTGAACTTAAAACTTCCTTGAAAAATATATTAATTTAAAGAAACCCAAACAATCCAATCAGATAATGAACAAATTACATAAACAGTTGTTTCACTAAACAGTATATACAAATTACATGTAAGCACATGAGAAATGTATGGTATCATTAGCCAATAGGGGAATAAAAATTAAAACTACAATGAGATCCAAATGGCCCCCCCCAAAAAAAATAATGTGACAACAACAAATACTGACAAGGCTGTGAATAAGCTAAATACTCATGCATAGCTGGTGGGAATGTATAGTGGTAAAGTTGCTCTAGAACACATTTAGTCAGTTCCCTAAAAACCTTTAATGTGCAACAATCATAAGATGTTGCAATTACCTGCAGAAATTATTCTCAAGAAAGGAAAATACATATTCACACAAAAACCTATACATAAATGTTTATAGAAGCTTTCTTTATAATAGCCTCAAATGGGAAAAAACCCAAATGGTCTTCAACAGGTAAATAGTTAAACAAATTAATACAGCCGGACTTTGAAATACTTCAAATAACCAGCATTGAACAAAAGAATAAAATACTGATACATGCAGCAACCTGAATAGATCACCAAAGAATTATGCTGAATTAAACAAACAAAAAAACCAAACATTCCCAGAGGTTACAAATCATACTATTTCATTTATATTACATTCTAAGTTTATTATTAGTTTCAAGTGTACAAAAGAACATAATGATTAGACATTTACACACCCCACAAAGTGATAACCCCACCAAGTCCTCTACCCATCTGATATCTTACATAGCTATTACTATTCTGTCCTCTACATTCCGTGAATATATATATATATATATATATATATATATATATATATATATATATAATTATAGTTGGCATTCAATATTATTTATATTATTTTCAGGTGTACAGCACAGTGGGTACACATTTGTATAATTTTTGAAGAGCTACCCCTGATAAGTGTAGTGCTCATCTAGCAACATACATAGCCTTTACAACATTATTGACTGTTTTCTCCATACTGTATTTCACATTCCTGTGACTATTCTGTGGCTACCAATTGTACTTACTAATCCCTTCACCTTTCTCACCCATCCTCCCAAACCCCCTCCCATCTAAAAACTCTCAGTTTTTTCTCTATATCTGTCTCTTTCTGTTTTGATTGTTCATTTATTGTTCATTAGATTCCCCATATTAGTGAGATCATATATACATTCTTGAAATGACAAAATTGTAGAAAAAGAGAGAAGATTAGTGGTTATCAGGGTTTAATGAGAGAGTGGTAGTAGGAGAGAGGTCATAGAGCTATTAAAGGGCAATATAAGATACTTTGTAGTGATGAACTATTTTGTATTTTGACTATATCAATGCCAATATTCCCGTCTGTTATTGTAGTACAGTTTTGCAACATGTTACCATTGAGGAACTGGATAAAGGATATAATGAATTTCTCTGTATTATTCATTAAAACTGCATGTGGTAGGAATATTTTCTCAAAGTAAACTGTTAAATTAAAAATATAGTAGATACTAATATAATGCACACATGCCAAAAGGTAGAAGAAACTCAAATTTTCATAAAGCGATGAATGAATAAACAGTGTGGCATATTCACACAATAGAATATTAGTCAAGCATAAAAAGACTGAAGTACTGATCCATGCTATAATATGGATAAACCTTGAAAGCAACATGCTAAGTGAAAGAAGCCAGTCATAAAAGACCTTATACTGTATGATTCCATTTATATGAGATATTCAGAATAGGCAAGTCCATGGAGACAGAAAGAGGATTAGTGGTTGCACACAGTTTTTTAGAATGAGGAATGACTGTTTAATGAGTTTGAAATTTCCTTTTGCAGTGATGAAAAGTTTCTGGAACTAAGTGGTGCTGATGGTTCCACCACATTGTGAACAATACTTAATGCCCCTGAATTGTTCACTTTAAAATGGTAAATTTTATGTTATGTGTATTTTATACCACAGTATAAAAATATAGTAGAAAGTGAGACAGCAATACTAGTATATTAAAATAAAAAATATTTATTTGGGGGTGAGTGGATTTTAAATAATTTTTATTTTCTACTTTCTACTCTTGTACTTTATGAATCTTTTAAATAAACATGTATTAATTTTGTCATTCTAAAAATTTATAGAAAGAAATGACAATGTATACACTTTAATTCTTATACCTAAATTCCAAGGAAGTTGGAATTAATAGAATGGAAGGAAGATAAAGGATATAAAACATAATTTTTATTATGGAAAATTACAAACAAAACAAGAAATTACATAGAATAGTATAATGAAGTTCCACTTTTTTATTTTCCAGCTTTGATGTTCATCAATTCAGGAACAATTTTATTTTATCTAAATCCCACCTATGTAGAAAGGATTAGTAAAAATTGCTGTGTGTGGATGAAGTGAAACGTACATATGTTTTCATTTCCACTCTGGGAGTGAAGGAATTTGGGTTTGAATCCTAATTCTCTTGAATGATTAGCAAGAGCTTTGGGCTGGTTGTATAATCTCAGTTTTCTCCTTTGTCAAAAGTGATGAAGAGCTTTTGAGCCATAACTAAAATGACATGGAAAAAGTAACATAAACACATATGACACGGGTTATTGGATTAATCATATTGGCTATCTAATTTTTTTTTACAACCTGAACACAAGTCAGACAACCAGAAATCTGGATTTTTAAAACTAAATTTATCTACATAAGAGTTGGTCAACGTACATTCGGACACAGAGATTCCATGTTTCAGATGACCTGAGATGGTCTCAGTTTGTTCCTATGGTAAGCCAAAGTTATTATTAGAGTCCTATTTCACTTTCAAAGGGTTCTGGTTTGAATAACACATTTTATAGTCACCATTTATAAAGGAAATATTGAAGTTTAAGAAAAAGATAATAACATTATAAACAAAGTACAATAAACAAATCTAATAAATGAGTATTACGTGCACTTTAAAAGCATGGACTTTTAAATATTGATGAACAATTAAAAAATTAAGCCTTTTTGTATGTTAACTGAATTTCCCTGATACTCAACCATAACTTTGAATATGTTTTAGAACAGATTTTATGATTCTGGGTCAGTGGCAAATGATTCTAGTCTGGTATAAATATAAAGCTTCACAGGACTTAACTCTTAAGCAGTGCTGTGATTTCATCAGTATGCCCCTATCTTTTTATTCTCCAAAGGCAAGCAGGTTAATTGCCTCATAAGCAAGGGCTGTTAGAACCACATGAAGAAGCCCTGGTGGACAAATCAGACCACTGAAATAACTGTAGTGCTAATGGCTTCTCCACTCAAATAAAAATCTAACTGCTACCATGCTTGGCCCTGGTGCCCAACAATTGTAAAGTGTTTTACAACCACCTTTAACAAGCCTGTCTTACATCAACTCAGGGGACACATGCTGAAATCACCAGGCTTTCTTTCTAACACCAAAAATGTTCATTCATTCAACATTTACTGTTGAATGTCCCATGTTCTATGATAGGCATTAGAGATACAAAGGTGTGTAAGGCATAATCAATGGTCTTTCTGGTCAGAAAGTCAGATGAGACCTGCATTTTAAACTCATAGATTCTGGTGGGGTATGGAATTGGTTTCACCAGCTACAAGTAAAGTTATAATTTACTATTTATTTTCAAGAATTTGCCATTTTTACTCATCCACTGTTTCAGGAAATACTCACTGAGGGTTCGCTCTGTTACAAGCACTTTTCCAACTACCAGAATACAAGCAGTCCCTGTCCACATGGTACTTATAGCCTGGGGAGAACAAATAAAAAAAGTACAATATACATGTCAGATGGTGATCAGTGCTTTGAAAAGAAAATACCTTAGAGTAAAAAAGGGGTAGAACTTGATGGAGGGGTCAGATATTACATAGTCAGGAAAAGCTTCTGAAGCAAGAAATATTGGAGAGAGAACTGAATGAATGAGATATGAAGTAAGAGCATTCCAAATAACAAAAAAAAAAACATGTTTGGCATATTCCCCCAAACAGAAATGAGGCCAGTACAACTGGGACAGAGTGAATAAGAGAGAGTGTGAGTGATTATTTAGAGAGGAAGTCAGAAGGGGGAGGCAGAGTAGGCTATGGAGGACCTTTAAAGGGATTCCATAGAAATTGGATTTTATTTTCAATGTGTGCTTGGAAGCCACTGGATTTTAAAATTGCCAACTTATAGATGGCATTTAAGGTCATAAGTCAGGAAAGTCAACAAAGCAGTTAGTGTGGAATGTTGGGTGTCTGAAAAAGAGTAGCCAGTAAGTGTAGAAGAGAAGCCAGGAAAAAGCAGTATCTAAGATGTCACATAAAAGAAAGTATTTAAAAAGGAAGATGTAATCAGCTATGTCAAATACCACTTTGTTTATCAAATAATCATTTACTGAGATCTCACTCTTTTCTAAGCACTGTGCTAGTACTATTGATCCAAAGATAAGTAAAATATGGTTGGCGCCCTGGAAGAACTTGAAGTCCTGTGGACGACGTGGCCAAATAAGCAGACCATGGTGATATAGTGTGGTCAGTGCTAACAGAGTCAGTCATATTCTCAGGGCACCATGGGAACATGTACCTTCTCTATATAGGACTTTTACTCTCAAACCCTTAGAGGCAAGTGGTTGATACAAGTAGATCTTTTTTTATTAGCATAGTACATTGACTAATTGCTGGCAGAGATGTACTGAATGACATGCCAGATTTTTTTTTTCAGATTTTATTGTTAAATTTATTGGGGTGACATTGATGAGCAAAAAACTACACAGATTCCAGGTGTACAATTCTACAATACATAGTCTCTGTGTTGTTTTATGTGTTCATCACCCAGTGTTAGTTCTATCACCATATATTTGTGTTCCTGTCCCTTCTACCCCGCTCCCCCTTTACCCTGAGGTAACTACTAAATTATTGACTGTGTCCATAAGCTTTATTTCTTTGTTGCTTTCAATTTTATGTTTCACATGTGAGTAGAATCATGTACTTCTTGTTTTTTTCTGTCTGGCTTGTTTCACACAGCATGATGATCTCAAAATCCATCCATGTTGTTATAAATGGCCATATTTCATCTTTTCTTATAGCTGAGTAGCGTTTGATTGTGTAAATGTTGGTACATTTCAGATTGTAGTCCCTAACAGGTGAGTTAAGTATAAGCCAAGTCTTTTGGGAGATATTTTCAGAATAGGCAAGGTATTGCTATATTCATGAAAGAAATTGGTATTCTTAATCTACTTCTTATTAAAACTAGAATTATATATTGAGAAAAAGTGTAAAAATACATATTGGTCTATATATATATATATGGAAGTGTCAGACAAATGTTCTTTATCTACAGCAATGAGGTTCCTTAAGGACACTTTCCAAGAATATAGGAGCAGACCAGCAGAATTAGCAATATCCGCAACTTCCAAAAGAAGCTATTTGTTTAAGTAATTTGACTATTTTGATTTAGTTCATTCAAATGATCAATTCAATTAAAAAACAATAAAAAAATCAATCATTTTCTTGACTTTGTTTACTTGTTTTTAGACTAAACAATCACATAATTTATTTGGTGGATTTGTTAATTTTAATGCCCCTTCTCCTGGCCTTCAGGTCACAGTACATACTTCTTAGTGTGGCACACAAAATCTTTCAGAGAGGAAGTAGAGCAGAGAAGTTCAAATTTCTTACTCTAGACTCAGTCTGCCTTGGTTTGAATCTTGGTTCTACTGTTGACTAGGTGTGTGACATTGGGCAAGTTACTTGGCTTCTCTATCCATTAGCATTCTCATCTGTGAAATGGGAATAATAATAGAACATGACTTGGGGGTTATTTCAAGTATTAAATATGTTATTCTGTGAAAGATAATTAGAAAGTTTTCTAGAGTATAGTGAGTACAATATTAGTGTTTGCTATTATTATCTGGTTCAACTCTACTGGTTTGGCTTCCCCAGCTGATACTTGCAAATATGCTAACTCCTTCCAGACAACCTAAGCTCCTCAAAGAACAGAGTGGAAAGAGAGAGAGAAAACAACCAGGACCCTCTTGCAGTGATCCAAGCCAGAGCTGATGGTGCCAGAGGAGATAAAGAGAACCATGCTGACTCAGATTATAGTTTGAAAGTTAGAATGAAAGCATTTCCTAGTAGATTACATGTGTATGTATGGTGAGGGAAAAATAAGTTAAAAAAAAAAAACACTCCTACATTTCTAGTTGGAACGAATTGATAGAAGCAGCTTGCAAGAGGAACATGTATTCTTCTTAGGAGATGTTATATGAATTTTGAGCATTTCTACATGGAAATGTCAAGTACAGTTGTACAATGTATCTTCAGCTCAGGAGGGAAGTCAGAGCTGCAGATATAAAATTGAGAATTATTATTATATAAACAATAGCTGAAGTCCAAAGTCATGGGAATATTTGAAGTCATCTATGGGCTAATGATAGCATGTATCTTCTAGGATTGTTGTAAGGGCTATATGAGCAACCCATGTAAAGTACTTGGCACAGTGCCTGGCACATAGTAAGTGGGCAATAAATAACTATTGTTATTATTATGATTATCAAGAATTATTTATTGCCAATGGGAATTATGATAAACTTCCATTACTACTTAAAAATATCCTTCCAACATTTTTGCTGCTATGGCACATATAGAAAATGATAACATTTGCACAACACACTAGGATAAACTTCACTGCCAGAGGATCTGCTTCAGTTTCTGTTCAGCAGCTCTAAGTGATGTGGGTATCAATTCTCAGTATGATACTGCATCATATGGTTGGGACATTCTAGCTTAGAGCTTTAATACTTAAGGCATGGAGTTTGGACCAGAACCTTGTTTTCTAATGCAGAATCTCTTGCCCACCAAATCTGAAGATGCATTCTTACAAGCTTCCCAGGTGACTTCTTTGTACTTTAAAGTTTGAGAAGCACTAATTTATAGAATTGTGTGTATCTTAAATAAATAATATTAATTACAACTGATATAAATTAATTGACAAGTTTGAGATAATTGTTTCTTCTTTTTTCCATGCTTTCAACACAATGTATATATTGTGTCAATTATATGGTGGTCACATGGAGAAATTTACAACAAGATTGTTTTTGCACAGGAGGGCTTCTCTGTAGTGTGTGAAAAGCTCTGGGGTTCATTGTTTGCTTAACTAAGTGTTTTTCACTTTGCAAGGGCACTTTATACCCACATACTCACATGGTAGCCATGTGGATACATGATGACTGACCTGGGACCATTGCTTATTCTTGCTGCTGTGACAGTTTATTGAGGTGTTGGAGTTCCTGGTGGGAAACTTGACACAACACTTGGAGCCATGTTAATGATTGTTGCTGACCTGAACTAATTCCATTTCACCTGGGATAAGGACTCTGAAGCCCAATGAAAAATAAGGCAGTATTTACTAAATTTAGTCTAGACAGAGGGGAATGTGACTAATTTGGGCCTCCACAAAACTACTTTTTTCCCAGATCAAAGTTTTATCTCCTCTGCCACCATCAGCTCTGGCTTGGATCAAAGTTTTATTTAATTTCCCAGCCAGGGAATTACAACCCCCCAAAAAAAAGTTTTATTTATTACCCAGTTAATCTTATTACTCAAAACTTTCATTTGTCCATAAAGATCATAACATAGGCTAAGCTAACCCGGTGAGAGTATTACTCATTTACATTTTTAAAGTTAAAGTATTTTTAACAAATCAAGCTAATAGCTTTTAATAAAATAATTTTTTTTCCCTAACAAGTGTAATCCTGAGGCTCTTACTCACTCCTGAGTGGACCTGGCTTGACTCATAATAATGCATGTTGAGCCAAGGAAATTCTCCCACTAGACATTCCAGAAGCAAAAGAGAAGCTCAGGAATCAATGAGATAGATCAAAGGAAATATTATCCCACAAAGAGAGGCAGTACCTAGATAAAACTTCCCTTCTTCTTCAACTGAAAACAGCTTAAGGGACAAGTAGAAAAGGAATCTTCTTGAGTAAGTGGCTGTCTGGGGTTGGATAGAGCATGGATACATCCTCACATATTCAATCTTAGAAAAAATAGTTTTTACAGTATGCACAGACCTTCCCATATATGGTCAAAGAATTTTCAGAGGTGTTTGCATAAAGTAAGACCAATGCATCTTTGAGTTCAGTCACCCTGGGGTTCAATTTATGTATTCCACAAGGTCTTATGGCTGTCTGCCCTACAATGATTATGACAATATGGCTGGTGAAGGTTGTCAAGGACCATGGACTGGATAGGAAAGAAACAGAGAATCACATATTTGGTCCATGTCATGTTGATATTATATATGATATATTTGAATGGGAATGCAGGAACAAAATCTTTCTATTGGTAAAGTTTGATGAATGAGGCTCATTGAACAAAGGAAATACAACAAAAGAGGGCTCTGGACATAGAGGAAGCCAGCTACCACTTCATGATGTGACTATGGATAAGGCCCTACCTCTCTTGGAGCCTTAGTTGGCCTATTTGTCAGAGTTTGAATTAAATGGGCTAAGGGGGCTCTATTGGCTTTGATATTCTGAATTGAACTAATTCAATTTGGCCAATTCTAAACACAGGTTGGCAATATCAATAGGAATTTTAGAAAGTGATATGTCAAAGTTTTCTAAAAATTGCCATAACATCAAAATCTTAAATGATACAATAATCACTGAAGGGAAATAAATCTTGGGTACCAAAAGAATAGCATTTTGAATTGGGAAACTTTTAGGAGGAAAAATCAAATAAAGTCCTTGGTCCCATGCTCCATTCCGTACACAGCCTGAAGCACTCTGGACTGTAAATGAGAGAACACTTGCATTATGAGACAATGTATGAAAATGAGATGACTTTTGATGCTCACTTTATAATGCTTTAGCAGAAAACTTCAGTCACTGTTGCCTTACAACTGTCAAACTGTCTGTCCCCCATGCATTCCCCATGACTTCCTGAGGCAGGAGCTAAGCATGGAGGCAACGGGGGCATAGAATACCTCACATCATCCTGTATGGCCTGGACGGATGGCTGGTTAGTCAATGACAGGTAAGATTCCTCAAGGGAGGATCAACCTAAGACAGTCACAGTCGCATAGGGGCCAATAGGAGAGAGCTTGGGCTCTACAGAGGTGAGGCACAGCCCCTCACCCTTTCTGAGTTTAATCATCAACCCCCCTGGCTGCCTTGTGTACCACGCTACTCCCATGGTGACCTGAAAGAGCAATATTGTTCATGTGCTAACAGAAATGTTTTAGTTATGGAGTCTACCCTCTGGTTTGATTTTGGTACACTGAGTCCTTGGGGTTATATGTTCTTATAGAGATACAATGCATGTTGAAACACAATGGGGACTTTTGGAAAAAAGGCAGTCCCCTAGGCAATGTTATGCACAGATGATGGAATAACCAGTTTCACCTACTTGTATGGTCACCAATAAAAGTTATGTGATGGCTTGACTTAGGGCTCTTTCAATCCATGAGGCTGGAGTCCCTTGGCCTCACTTAAAACTTATTTTTAGCTACTGTGTTTCACCACCTTGCACCGCCCTTCCCGTTCCCCCACTGCCTGTGTTGTAAGGGACATGACAAGTCACCATGACCAATCGGTTGTCATAATCATCAGGAGAAAAAAAGCAAACATTTTATAGGTTGAAAATATACATAATGAAACAAAAGCATGACATTTTTCATTACCTGTAGAAATTTCAGGAGAGCAGTTGTCATGTTCTTTAATTGGCTATCTTTGTTCACTGTGCATTTTCAGAGAACATAATGACATGGCAGTAATTTTTACTTTTTGCATAAAATTGGATTTTTTTTTAGAACATATCACCCTAGTTAAATTTTTCCAAATACTTAAAAAAAAACTGCACTTAAGTCATCGAGTACATTTTCCATTCCAATTAATATTCATGCAAGTGAGAAATCATAAAACTACAATGTAAATTGAATAACAATAAAATGAATGACTAAGATTTACTAAAATAAAATATAAATATTGAACATGCTTCAGTTTTTTATTCCAGGTAATTCAAACAACACTAACTCATGATTATGGTACAAGCCATGGAAATCCATCAGCCATATACCAGGCAAAATTTAAACTAAATCACATCTGCTTACACAATCTCAGTTTTCAATAGGTTCTGGGGACTCAAGGAAGTGATGCACCATCAGCAATTTCTATGTCATTCTTCTCAAAGTCCTTTACTCTGAGGTGAGTGAAATGAAGAGACCAATTTTTTGGCTTGAAATGAGAGAATATGTATTTGTGGACCTGCTCTGCCACTTCTGTTGCCTTTGTAACCTCTGAAAAAATCACTTCTCCTATCCTTCATTTCCTTGGCCTTAAAAGAGATTATCTATTTTCATGAGGCAGTTGTGTTAAATAAGATACAATAGTAAGATGTAATAAATGATCTTTCCACAGTAAAGTACAATTAAACCATGGCATAGTGATTGTGTTAACTAAACTGCATAGCAAACCACTCCAACACTTAGTGTTTTAAAAGAATGATGTTATAATTTCTCACTGTTTCTGAGCTTCCAGAATTTAGGAAGGGCTTAAATGACCATTTCCAGCTTGAGGTCTATCACAAAGTTTTAGGGTACCTTTATATCTTCTCTCCACATTGGCTAATTTGGGTTTTCTCACAGCATGGCAGCCTCAGGGCAGTTCCACAATTTATATGATATTTGGCATCCTCCAGAAAGACTGTCCCCCAGAAATCAGGTGGAAGTGAATGACATTTTTATAACTTAGCTTTGGAAGTCATATAGCATTTCTAGTGGTCAAAGCAGTTACAAAGACCCAAATTTAAGGGGAGGGGACATTCAAGACATGTCAAAGTTACATAATAAGAAGAATATGTGGAATATGAGATGCTGCTATATTCATTCTTGGAAAATACAATATGCTTCATATAGTATTAAAACCATAATATTCTATGATTGATGCTGATCTGATGTAAAAGATAACCTTGAAGGCCTCATTTTCCAATAAAACAACTCACTAAATATCACTATCCCATTGATTACTTTAAAATAGAATTAATACATTTCATAATCACCTTTTAAGTTGCAAGGAATAATATTTATTACTGTATAAAACATTTGCTCTGCATTAGATAATATTTAATATGCTTTATATTTAATATTAGCAATACTTAATCTGAGTTTTTAAAGTAGGGAATATTTCCATTTTACCAAGGAATCTGAAATTCAGAGAAATTAAATAAGGAGCCCAGGTCCCAAAAATCAAATTTGGATCTGTCTCTTCTTTTATTACTTTGTATGACCTCTCTCTTTAATAGAAAATACTTAAATACTTAAATAACACTCAGTTCCAGGCACTCTGAAACACACACACACACACACACACACACACACACACACACACACACACACTTAGTCTTAACTCTATCCTGTGAAGTAAATAACATTATTATTTCCATTCTGTAGATGTGAAAAAATGAAGCAAAAGTGAAATTATGTAACTTGACAAAAACCAGACATCTAATAAGTTGTATAGCCTGCATTTCCACTAAGATCTGAATCTAAAATTATTCTGGAATTATTTAGACCATAACAATTTAGCATACATCAGTCTTTCAACTTATTATTTTTTTTTGAGTGGAAGGATGGGTCTGCATTTGGCATTTGGCAAAGAAGGAGGTCCTGAGAAGATAAAAGGGACTGTTTTAAGAAGCTTCTTGTTGCCTGGGAGTGATCACAGTGGTAGGGGTAACATAAAATGACATCCAACATACAAAAACCAAGATCTGTCTACTCCCTTATTTTTCTAGAGGGGATTAATAAGACTAACAACACTGATATGAAATCATTGCAATAGCAAAATATGTTTACTGTGGTGAAGGGGAAAATACAAATCTTAATTGAACATAGTATGTTGCTGTTGAAAGCAGCATGTGGAAGCCAGATTTTTTTCATTTATCATGCATTGTTATTATGCAGGTATGTCTAAATCAAGCTCCAAATCTTTTTGCTTTATCTATGAAAAGCAGTATTACAAGCAGGTGTTCATTCTTTGCCCTTAAACTTTGCAATGCAGGGTGAGAAAAATGTCACTATTTGCACACTTTTGTTAATACAAGAAATTCAACTAGAAAGTAAACAATCTATTTATGACAGACACAAATTGAACACTGTTATTTTGATTATTTAAAATGACTTCAGCATTTGTGACATTGAAAATGTAGTTGCTTCTTCTAGAAATGGCTTTCAATGAAGAAATTATGCAATAGTTGTGTGATAAAAGGCAACACACATAACTTGTCTGTGCTTCAATTTACTTGACTGCAAAGTAAAGTTAAAGCCTTTTCTGGCTTTGTTATTGGAAATGAGAGCTATAAAAATGTTAAACTGTAAAGTGCATGTAAATTGCATGAAAGCTTTTTTATTAATTCATTTGAATAGATGTATCTTTATTTGGTTAAGTGCACACAAATATTATTATTCACTTCAAAGCACATATTTGTTTGTGCCAGATGTAGTTCTAGGTGCCAAGGATATGTCAGGTAACAAAACACAACAAAACAGTTCTACTCTCCTTGAATATTTCATTCTAGTGGGGAAAGATAGAACATAAACAAGTCAACAATTAATTTCCCAGCATGTCAGATGTTGGTGATAGCTGCTATGGAGAACAATAAAGGATAGAGAGGGTAAGGAGAGCCATGGTGATGGAGTTATGTCTGTGAATTAGATGGAGGAAGAGGTATTAATATAGATAGGATGATCCAAGAAGACCTCACTGATAAGGTACAATTTGAAATAAGGTAAAGTTAAGAATTTTAAGGGGGAGATTGGCAAGATAGTGACCAGAGAGGAGGTTTCTAAAATCTCTCCTGGACAATACAATTAAACAGCCAGCCAGAATACAACATGGGAAATCTTTAGTGACACAAAGACAACTGAGAAATCTACACATTGCAAGAAACATCAGAAGATTAGAGTAAGGGAAGCAAGTGGGAGAGAAGAGAGGGAGCAGTGATTGATCATGACCTGACACCACTGCAGCTGACCAAGGGAACCAGAAAGAAATCAGGAAGCAGCATAATACAGAGGAGGGGGGAGGCCAAGTGGTGACAAGAGTGGAAGCCAGAGTGTCAGGAATTTGGGGAGACCATGAGAGAACTGGACCTAAAAGCAGAGTGTTAGAGAAAAAGCCTGGGAACCAAGCTCTGAAGTTCTAAGTCACCCCCTTTGGCTCCAGGCACATGCCTGCAGCACCTTCCTGGCTCAAGGAACGTGTGCACAGCTCCCTGGCTTGGCACCCCACTTGGCTTGTGGTGTACGTGTGTGGCACCCTTGTGGCATCCACGTGGCTCACGAAGTGCAGGCAGCTCCCTCACGCAGCACTCCTCTCTGCTGGCACTGCACTAGAGGGGTGCTTGCAAATGACGCTGGGAGCAGTTGCCATGGAAATGAATTGCTGAAACATGGCTGGGGGTAAAACACTGGAAAAGGTACAAAGGCAAATTTGACCCAATTCACCCCAACCAATGTGAATGACCTCAACCTGCATCCCATTGGCCTCCCTTGTTTCCCCCAGCTTCCCCAATGAAACACAGGAAGCAGAATGGCCTCAGCTTGCATTTTGTTGGCCTCCATCTTCTCCTGCAGATTCCCCAACAAACTGCATGAAGCATGGAGAGGACAGACTGCAATGCCATGCCTCGAAACACTGGTGGAGACCAGAAATATGCCCTAAACACCACCCCTCTCTCTTAAAACTTGTCCCCCAGCACCACCTAGTGTCTGTTCTACAGCAAGACACAACAAAACACACTAATCAGAGAAATAAAGTGACCTCGTGGGCTCTGCTAGAAATAAAGCCCTCATGCCAGAGAAGAACACAACAGACAATATGAATACTATAGGATTTAAAGCTGCTCAAAAAGAAGATGAAAAATCTCCAGAAAAAGATCGTATACGTCTGGAAATTTATGAACTAACTGACAGAGAATATAAAATCGCCTTTCTAAAGGCTCTCAGAGAAATGAAAACATACTAGCAAAACACCATAGCTGAGATGGGTGATCTCAGAAAGGAAATCAGTGAATAAATAAATAAATAAATAAAAAGAAAAAAGTTCAATGAATCAATTCAAACTATAAGAAAGAATGAGATGGAAGTTCAAGAGATAAATGATACAATAAAATAAGTGAGAAATGAAATAACTGCCATAGAAAACAGGGCCGACCAGATGAAGAAAA
The DNA here is from genome assembly GCA_004026885.1 of Lyroderma lyra. Lineage (NCBI taxonomy): Eukaryota > Metazoa > Chordata > Mammalia > Chiroptera > Megadermatidae > Lyroderma > Lyroderma lyra. Next base: position 39,591 of record PVJL010009507.1, read on the forward strand.
GAATTAATGATATTGAAGATAAGAACATGGAAACCTTTCAGAAAGAAGAAGACAGGGAATATAGAACCAAAAGGATTGAAAGAACTGCAAGAATTATCTGACTCCATGAGACAAAACAACATCAGGATAATAAGATTGGAAGAAGGAGAAGAGCACTTTGCAGAGAGCACACTAAAACAGATAGTAGAAGAGAAATTTCAAAACCCATCGAAAGATATGTAACCCCAAATTCAAGAAGAAAATAGGTCCCCTAGATATCGGGACCTTAGCAGACATTCTCCAAGGCACATTGTGTTGAAGATGTCAAAAACAAAAGACAAACAGACAATTCTCAAGGCAGCTAGGGAAAAAAGAACTATAACATTTAGAGGTAAACCCATCAGGTCAGGATCAGACTTCTCAGAAGAAACTCTATAAGCCAGGAGGGAGTGGAGTTGAATATCAGAAATATGAAAAGAGAGAAACTACCAGCCAAGAATAAATTATCCAGCAAAATTATCCTCCAGATATGGAGGAGGAATAAAGCCCTTCTTAGACATACAGAAGCTGAGGGAATTCACCAGCATAAATTTGGCACTTCAAGTAATACTGAAGGAGGCTCTTTGACCTGAAACAAAACATCAGAATAAATCGAATAAGGTTAAGACAACAAAACAGAAACAAAAATAAAAAAGAAATAAAAAAAATAAAGTAATGGCTATAGGAAATCCTCACATATCAATCATCACTCTAAATGTTAGTGGACTGAACTCACCAATAAAAAGACACAGAGCAGCAGACCAGATTAAAAAGCAAAACCTATCTATATGCTATCTCTAACAAACACACCTCAGCCATAAGGACAAACACAGACTTAGAGTGAAAGTTTGGAAAGTAATACTCCTAGCAAATGGTAACCAGAGAAAAGCAGGAGTTACCATACTGATATCTGATGAAATAAACTTCAGGTTAAAAAAAAATAACAAGAGACAAAGATGGAAAATACATAGTGATAAATGGCCCAATACAACAAGAAGACTTGATAGTAAATAGTATATGTGCTGCAAATCAGGTAGCATCAAAATATATAAAGAATCTACTAACAGATTTGAAAGGATAAATTGACAAAAGCACAATCATAGTAGTAGATCTTAAACATCCCTTTAACAGCCATGGACAGACCATCCAAACAGAAAACTAATAAGGAAATATCAGCTCTATATCACACATTGCAGGAACTGGATATAATTGACATTTACCAGATACTTCATCCAGCAAAAAAGACTACACCTTTTTTTATAGTGCACATGGAACATTCTCAAAGATAGACCATATGCTGGGACACAAACGTGGCCTCAACAAATTAAAAAAGATTGAAATAATACCAAATGCATTCTCAGACCACAAAGCTCTGAAATTGTAGATCAACTGTAAAAGGAAAGCAGAAAAAAATCATGTATACATGAAGACTTAATAGCATCCTATTAAAAAATGACTGGATCAAAGAAAAAATAAAAGAGAGTTTAAAAATTACATAGAAACTAATGGCAATGAAAATACAACATACCAAAATTATTGGGACAGAGTGAGAGTAGTAATAAAATGGAAATGTATATAATTTCAGGCCTATCTTAAGAAGTAAGAAAAATCACAAGTAAATATATTAACATTTCATCTTAAGGAACTAGAAAAAGAAGAGCAGACAAAAACCTATATTCAGCAGTGGAAAATAAATAATAAAAATTAAAGCAGAGCTAAATGAAATGGAGAACAGAAAGACAATAGGAAGAATTAATGCTACAAAGAGCTGGTTCTTTGAGAAAGTCAATAACATTGACAACCCCCTGACTACACTAACCAAAGGATGAAAAGAAAAGAAAGAAATATCCAAAATTAGAAATGAAAGGGGAGAAATTACCACTGATATCACAGAAATACAAAGGATTAAAACAAAATATTATAAAGGGCTTTATGTCACTAAATTTAACAACCTAGAAGAAATGGACAAGTTCCTAGAAACTTATAGCATACCAAGACTGAACCAAGAAGAAATGGATAATCTAAATAGACCAATCAAAAGTAAAGAAGTAGAAATGACTATCCACAACTTCCCTAGAGGCAAAAACCCCAGACCAGATGCTTTCACCAACAAATTTTACCAAGCATTCAAAGAATTAATGCCTATCCTCTTCAGGTTCTTCCAAAAAATTGAAGATGAGTCAATACTTCCTAACTCATTCTATGAGGCCAATATTAACCCAATACATATGCCTAGTAAAGACAACACACAAAAAAAGAAAACTGGGGCTTCCCTCATGGTGTCATGGCTGGGTTGCAGCACTCTCAACAACACAGCCTGGGTTCGATTCCCAGTCAGGGAACTACCCCCCTAAAACAAACAAACAAGCAAACAAACAAACAAAAACTATAGACCAATATCTCTGATGAACACAGATGCAAAATTTCTAAACAAAATATTAGCAAATAGAATACAACAATGCATCAAAAAGATCATACATAATGATCAACTGGGATTCATCCCAAGAGCACAGGGATGGTTCAACACACAAAAATTAATCAATGTGATACACCACATAAACAAAATAGAAGATAAAGACCATATGATTATATCAATCGATACAGACAAACCATTGGACAAAGTACAACATCTACTTGTGATCAAAACATGAATAAAACGGGTATAGAAGGAAAGTACTTCAACATAATAAAGGCCATATATAATAAACTCTCAGCTAATATCATACTGAATGGGGAAAAGCTGAAGCTAATTTCCCTAAAATCAGGATCAAGTCAGGGATGCCCCCTTTCACCACTGCTATTCAATACAGTACTGGAAGATCTAGACAGAGCAATTAGACAAGAGAAAGGAATAAAAGGTATACAAATGGGGAAATAAGAGGTTAAATTGTCATTATTTGCAGATGACATGATCCTTTATATAGAAAATTCCAAAGACTCCACCAGGAATCTCTTAGAAACAATAAACAAATACAGGATACAAAATCAACATACAAAAATCAACAGTATTCCTATACACAAAAAACGAATCTTTAGGGAAAGAAATAAGAGAGGCAATGACTTTTGCTATCATAACAAAAAGTATGAAATAACTGTGAATTAATTTAACAAAGAATGTGGCAGACTTATACATGGAAAACTATAACACACTTTTGAAAGAAATTGAAGAGGACACAAAGAAATGGAAAGATATTTAATGCTCATGAATAAGAAGACTTAACATTGTTAAAATGGCCATATTACCCAAAACAATTTACGGATTTAACACAATTCTCATCAAAATCTCACAATCTTTCTTTCATGAAATAGATAAATAAATAATCAGATTTGTATGAAATCACAAAAGACTGTGATTTGCCAAGGCAATACTGCAAAGAAAGAATAAGGCTGGTAGTATCACATTCCCCAATTTCAATTTATACTATAAAGCATCAATCATCAAAACAGCTTGATATTGGCAGAAAAACAGACACACAGATCAATGGAACAGAATTGAAAACCCAGAAATAATTCCACAAATTTATGGAAAAATAATTTTTGATAAAAAAGCTAAAAATATGCAATGGGGAAAAGACAGTCTTTTCAGTAGATGGTGCTGAGAAAACTGGAAAAACATATGCAAAAGAATGAATCTGAGCTGTGAACTCTCACCATGTACTAAAATGAACTCAAAATAGATTAAAGACTTCCATATAAGACCCAGAACAATGAACTCTATAGAAGAAAACATTGCTACTAAACTTATAGACTTAGGGCTCAAGGAAGACTTCATGAACATGATCTCAAAGGCAAAGGAAGTAAAAGTAAAAATAAATGAATTACATTATATCAAAGTAAAAGGCTTCTGCACAGCAAAAGACACCATCAACAAAGCAAAAAGCTAACTGAATGGGAGAAAATATTTGTAAACAATGCATCTTGCAAGGGTCTACTATCTAAAATAAACAAAAATACAAACAATGCCATTAAAAAGTGAGCAGAGGACCAAAAAAGACACTTCTCTCATGAAGAAATACAAATAGCCAAAAGACATATGAAAAAATGCTCAACCTCAGTATCTATCAGGAAAATGCAAATCAAAATTACAATGAGATACCATCTCACACCTGTTAGAATGGCTATTATCAACAAGACAAGGAATAGCAAGTGCTGGAGAGGATAAAAAGGAACACACACACTGCTGGTGGGAATGCAAATTGGTACTGCTGCTATGCAAGATGGTGTGAAGTTTCCTTGGAAAATTGGGGATGGAGTTACCATATAACCTAGCGACCCCGCTTCTGGGTATCTACCCAAAAAACTTGAAAGTCTTAGTCTGCAAAGACTTATGTACCCCAATGTTCATTGCAGCGCTGTTCACAATGGCTAAGACATGAAAAGAACAAAAGTGCCCTTTGATAGATGACTGGATAAAGAAGCTGTGGTACATAAACACAATGGAATATTGTTCAGGTATAAGAAAAGATGAAAATACGGCCATTTGTGGCAAAATAAGAATTAATTTATAATTCAGTAATTTAAATAAATTTAATCCAAAATTAATGGACTTGGAGATCATCATGATAAGTGAAATAGCCAGACAGAAACAACCAAGAACCATTTGACTTCACTCATACTCAGATTATAAAACTGAAAGCAACAAAGAAAAACAAACAAACAAAATAACTCATGGACACGATTAATAGTTTAAGGGTCATTTGGGGGCATAGGGGGATGGGGTGGCAGAAAAAGGAGGGGGTGGGAAAGGAGAGAGGGGGAGCCAAATATATGGTGATGGAAAGAGAATTCACACTGGGTGGTGAACATATAATGCAACAGATAGATGGTGCACTGTAGGATTGTACAACTGGAAACTATGTAACCCTTGATAACCAATGTCACCCCACTAAGGCTAACAATAAAAATATTAGAATAAAAGTATTTTATATCATGATATTAACATAATCCAGAGTAATTTTAAAAAATTATTATTTAAATTACTGAATTATAAATTAAATTTTATTTTAAAATACATTAATTTAAAAACTGCACACCATATTGGTTTGAAAAAAGTAGACTTTCATCAAAGAGGTAGTAACCAGTTTTTTTTCAACTTTATTTGAATAATGAGAATTTTTTTCAATGAATGATTTTCTCCTATTTTGTTTGTAGAAGTCCAAGGGGTTCCCGTTCTCTTAATAGCTCTGATTTATTGAGTGTATTCTGTATGCCATACATTTAAATCTTTTACTTTAACTTTCAATTCAGCAATGATCCTGAAAGGTAGGTACTGTTGTACTCATTATGGGTGTTTAAGGAAAATATTTAATTATCTAATATCTAATTCAATCCTTTAACAATCTGTGACTCAAGTATTTCTAAATGAATTTTAAACAAAAGAAAATACTTGCAGACATAATGGGCTCCAACGTTACACACCCAGTAGATGACAGAACCAGGATTTTAACTTACCTTTGCTTGACTCTGACATTACTCCTCTTTACCTCTACACCATATTGCCTTCCCCATCCCTAGATAAATACTTCTCTCTTAAAATATGTTCCATGGGTTTCAATATCCTGTCAGTTTCACAGTCCCTGTTTTCTGGCTTCCTAAATAGTTTTTTAAAAAATTGAGATTTGGCCATGGTAATTAATCAACAGTGGTTAATGAAGGAGAACTTACAGCTTCCTGTATTTCAACTAGGATCTTTGAACATGACATCAAGTAAAAAACATACCACACTTTAGTCAATGTCACAATCTTTATTTTTCTTTGATTGGCACAAAATGTCTTTTCTGTCTTTGCAAAATTCACAAGGCTTATTCTTAAAGTAGACAATCTGTAAAATGATGTGAATTCATATACCAAAAATATGTATACACATTTTAAGTGATGTTATCTATGTATTACTTTTTGAAGTTGAATTGAATTATGGTAGCAATGTATAGTTTCCTCAAAACATGGTGCTAATCAAATGAATGTTAGTGTCACCATGTGACAGGCAGGACAGTCAAATAATATAGTGGAAGCACAATTGTCATTTGAGGAGCACAAGACCATTTTGAAATGGTATTTGAAATTTCAGAACTTGGTGGAAGTAAAACAACGGAGGTGTAAGTATGCAACATAACATCCAACATGCCTAATAAATGCATGCATTCCTGATAAGTTTGAGACATGTGATACTGTGTGTGATGTTCACAAGGGAAGATCCGGCATGCTTAGTGATATAAGGAGACACTTTGGTCAATGTTGTTCAAGCAGTAATTTGCCATAATCAGAAGTGTCTGGACACTGTAACCACTTTGAGCACCTCTTGTAATTGCAGAAGTCAAACATGACTTGTATTCATATTTTGTTATTGGTATCAAGTATTACAATTTTAATACAGTTTTTTCCTTTCTTAAAATGTGTATACTTTTTTTGGCACCCTCTGTATATGACTAATCTTTGGGATGTAAGTGTACTGATACTGGGCTTCTCATTGAATCAGAATATTGCAATATCCATGGAAATGTTTTTTGTTGTTGTTGCTGTTGTTTAAAGATAGGCATGTAATTAAGGCTGAGCAAATTAATTCTCTCTTTAGATATTTTACTTTACTGTTGAGATGGCCATGCTCTCATTTCTTCTGAGATTGGATCTATGGGGATAAAAACAAGTATAGAAAGACTTGCAGCTTGGAAGGAAAAGCCTGAATGAGAAAGCAGTCAATACAAAAGAAATCAGAGCCAGGAAATGGAGATTTTGGGTGCAGATAACCAGGAGCATGCCAGGTTTACTCCTAGAATTTTCATTTACGGAAACCAATAACAATGCTTTTATTTGCTTACACCAGTCTCGGTGATTCTGTTTTCACCTATAATTACAAGAATCCTGACTAAATCAAAGCTATCTTATTTCTTTGAATCTCTTCAATGCAGCTTAAAGATGTGTGTTCTTTGAATAAGAGTCCACATTAGTTTATATACCCTGACTGTAAGACCAGCATTCACTCATGCTTACACCAAACCTATTATGAGGCATCTATCCCCAATCTCATTGACTTAACAGTTTTATAAGGTTGTTGAAATGCTGAAATGCCTAACATTTTATCATGAAAGTTTTCAAACATATTCAGAAGAGTTGAAAGCCTTTACAGTGAACAATAATGAACTTAACAACTAGATTTTATTAATACGTTACTACACTTGATTTATCATATTTATCCCTATATTCACTCCTCAATCCATCTTATTTTGGGGTGTATTTCAAACCAAATTCAATATATTGTTACACTTACTGCTATATACTTTGCATACAGCTCTGTTTTTAACTCAATGAAACTTATGACAACTCACTCTAACTGAGCCTTTTTCCTCATAGGAAAATTTAAAGTGGTTGTTTTAGAAAACGTTCAGGTGCCCTTTCCAGCTCAGACATTTTGTATAGTTCTCATATATTTTCCCTTTTAATTGACTGACATACTTGTGCAAAATGCTCTCTTGTTGGATTTAAGAAATATTTAACATAAAATATATTTTGTTTATTTATGAAATATTTACCTAACTGAAGCCTGTTCAATTCAGAATACCCTGCTAAACTGGTTCCTTGTGTTCTGAGACAAAGCAGATGATTTTAGGGGTTTAGGGGGAAAGAAAATAAAGTATTAGTTTGATGCAAAAGTAATTGTGGTCATATTGCAAATTTTAAATTATTATAACTAGGCTCAAACACATCTTTATTAATCAAAGTAGGAAACTTTACAACAAGGATATTTTTTAAATTATGGGAGGAGTTCTATTTTATCCAGGAAAAGAGGGAAGGGAACAAACATGGAAGAGAAAATGAATTCTAATGTAAGTTAAATTTTTTCAATCCTGAGAACAAGGGTGATCAAAATACGATGGCCATACAGCAAAACACAGAAATCAGAGGTCTGAGGTCACTAAACCTGACAACATTATCCCTTGTTTAGTTAATGTTAAGGCATCTGTGCTAGACAGTTTTTTTATACAGATGGTTTTTAGGGACTAAGAAAAATGGCTAAAAACAAACAAACCAGAAGAAAAAAAAAGATATCATGAGTCAGTCTTACTACAGTCTATTTCTAGAAACAAGGTACAAAAGGGAGAACATCAAGACACATCTTATTGAAGGAAACAGCTAAACCAAATGGAGACTACAACACTGCTTAGCTGTAGACAGTCTGATCTACCAGGCCAGTCTGTATTTAAGCAGTCTCAACTTCTGATTTCTTTTATTATTTTTTATTGTTAAATTTATTGAGGTGACATTGGTTAGTAAAAATTACATAGGTTTCAGGTGTACAATTCTACAGTGCATCATCTATGTGTTACATTATGTGCTCACCCCCTAGAGTCAGTTCTCTTTCCATCCCCATATATTTTACTCCCCTCACTCCTCTGCCACCACCACTCTTCTTATTCTCAGGTAACCACTAAACTATTGACTGTGTCCATGAGTTTTTGTTTCTTTGTTGCTTTCAGTTTTATATTCTGCATATGAGTGAAGCCATATGATTCTTGGTTTTTTTCTATCTGGCTTACTTTGCTTAGCATGATGATCTCAAGGTCCATCCATTTTGCCAACTTCTGATTTCCTTAAGAGTCTCTAAAATGGCTTCTCAGTAGGGAAGCAAATTCGTTACTACAGCTCTGAAGTGAGTCCCTTGGTATGTAATGCAAATTATAATTTCCACTGAAGCACGCCGGTGCAGACTGAAGACCCTCTCCACATCTACTGTTTTGATTGCAAAGACTCTTCTGAATTATTTTGAATGATTCAGATCAGAATGAAAATATTGGTGAAATTCTTCATAACTGTCATCATCTTCCATGGAAAAGCCCCTTTCACAAAACTTTCAGCATTTACCTACATGTGTGAAATAAGAGGGCCACAGGACCTCTTGGAATGGCCTTTATGCAGGCCAGATGATCAGTCCCATTAATCATAGATGATTATTAAAATTCTTTTGTGTATTTGGGATCAAGGAATCTGGACAAAAGTGTTATCTAGTTATTTGGTCAATGACCATCAGTTTCAGATCAGCTAGAAAGAAGTAGTCATTCACATGCCATTTGCATTAGGGAAATAATTCTGTAGAAAATCTAAAACTAATCAGGAAAACTACATCTCAACTGACATTTTCCTTTTTTCATTTTAACACTGTATTGCTTATGATGATGGCTCATGAGGCACTGTCAAACACTTCTGATCCTAATTCTCAAGTTTATTTGAAAATGGCTACATTAATTTGGCATTCAAATACCCAGTTACTGTCTGCATGCCTAGATTTGTTAACTTTGTATAGATTTTGACTAGACCATCATTTCCCCACCTTGATCCAAGGCTATGTCTCTATGTATGTTCCATTTTACCTTAAAATCATTCTGGGAAGTGAAGACAAAAATAAAAGGTTGTGTAAAGCCAACATAATATAGGACTTTGGAGTAAAATAATGAATTCAAGTTGGAATATGCAGTATAGATTATGGAAATTAGCAGCTGTTGTTTCTTTATTTGATCATTTCTTAGGAGCAACATGCTTGATTATCTCCCTACTGATTTAAATGGAATTACAAAGTAATTTTTTGTCCTACCTCCAAAATCCTTTATTGAAGATAACAATAAACTGTCCAAAGTTCAGATCAATGTTTGATACATTTATATGAATATTAAATGCTCTGAATCTCCAGTTAACACTGCATGTGTTTACTACCTAGTAAAACAAGTGTTGACCCATCTATTTAAATAACTGTGGAGCATTCATCTTGGCTTAAGTCATTGTTTCAGATTAGGAAAACTCTGCTAACTTATTAGCCAGCCAGCCAGCCAGCCAGCCAGCAGATCATCTTTCATCTGCATTTATTAACAGCTTAGAATGTCCATATGTTGTCCTTGGTAAATGGAACACTAAGGGATAAAAAGCATTCATTGAGTCAATCTATATATAACTCTGTTCTTTATGGAGAAAAGCTCTTTGGAATGTTCTCCATAAATTAAAAACAAGAGACAAGTGTTGGTCAGAAAAAAATCATCCAAGTTGCTGAACTTTTATGGCATGAAGCAGATTCCTCTGATCCTGGGAAAAGATATACATTTGTTTCAAATTGAATGAAAACCATCAAGTGACATTTCCCAAAATACCTAAAAATCACATTTATTTAGACTTTGGTGATGGTTTGATGGATGGTACAGAAAACAACAAGAAAACAAAAATGACCAAATCTTTTGTGTGGATTTGTGTTCACATAGTCTTATGAACTGATTCAATTTTATTTGTGGTTGGGGTTAGATCTGAAATTCAGGCATACTATGAGAGCATAAGTGCGCTAGAGATACTACTCCAATAATTTTAGCAGATTTTTTTGTGGCTCTGCTAAGGAGGAAGTGCAGTTGAAGTTGAACCATTTAATGATATTCTAGTGAAGAGAACTGAGGGAAACTATTGAACTCCAACCACATACAAGTAGCTCAAAGTGAGTTAACATTAGATGAAAATAATATAACATAGCACACACATAATGAATTTTGAATTCTGTTGGAGTTAAAAAACCCAGTGTAAAATTAAGTTTAGGCATTAAGGTAAGTAGAAAGTTATATTTTAATTGAGTATATTGTTTTGATATGCAGTGTATAAGAAGAAGGAAACTATAAAGTCATTGCTTGGAAATCATAATCACATCACCTCAGTCTGATGCCATGGATTCTAACAGCAACATAATTAGTTTAATCATGTTGATCATAGTGGTGATATTAAGGGTTAGATTTCTGGAAATGTAAACTTCAGACATGAAACACAATATATAAATGGAAGAATAGCAACTTGACAGGTAATACAGAAAAAGAACTATTAGATAAAAAATACATAATTTCTAGTAAAAAATAGGCAAATTTAATTTAGGGACATCAGTTGCAAATTTACCATAATAAGATTCTCAGTTCATGCTATCTACAATAATTCTGTCTGAAGTATCCTTGATAAATTATCAATGCCTATTTCTGGTTGCTTATTTTACTTGGAAAGTGAATTTGATAAATGTTGGTTTTTAATATAAATGTCAAGGGTTGATATCTGCAACTTACCTGCAAGTTGTCTTTATCTGTTTAATTTTTTCAAGTCTACCTCAATTCATCTCCTCCTCCAAGAGGTGAATAAAAGGGAAAAATAGGTAAGGATAAAGAGGGTATTTTATTTCATTTTAAGTCAGCTTTTTGAAATCTTCCAGTTTTAGATAGACAGTTTCTTCTTACTGTAGCTTTACAACTGATAAATATAAATAACAATGAAAATACAAATCAGAATTTATTTTTCTTTGATAAAGAATTGAAGGCTTTTATTCATATCTAAGTTGAGGACATTTAAATCACAATATTGATAAATATTTACACTTCTGTAATCATTGTGAACCCTCATCTTCACTGAATTACATATTATTGTGTGTGTGAAAAGAAGAAATTAATGAATGGTAATTTTATTTGCCTTACTCTCTCATTTTCCCTTCAGGATAACATTCAGTACCACTGGCAGACTTGGCTAACATACAAGAAAATGGAATTAAGTTTATATGTCAACTCTTTGTAGTAATCTTTTAATATATGTCTACCAGCATCTTATAGATAGTAAGAGCTATGTCTTTAATGAACTATGAACAATGGGAGTAATGGAATGGATTTGTATTTTCATATTATCCTTGTTCATTTTATCCTCATCCACTTTGGTTTTGAAATCTATATTTCCATTTTGGCCATGATATGGCAGGTTTTGTGACCATATACAAGAAGGGATTTATCATGCATCCAATTGATCTGAAGTCAATCGTTGTCTTCTGAAGTTTATTTTCTGGGGTGACAAGGAGCATCTTGAGGTTAGTTTTCTATATAGTCCATGACTCACTGAGCAGCTTTTAATTTTTGCTAAGAGAATAACAACTGTATTGAAATTCAGAATAGAAATTTGTATTTTTCCAACGAGCTTTTTCTTCTGTATTTTAAAAATAAACCAAGACACTCACAGTCAGAAATCCTGAAAACTAGTCATCCCTGACTCTGCTTTGCCCCGATATCTGCATCCTCCACCTAATCCCAATCAATCACTAAGCTTTGTTAGTTTAGCTCCTTAAATGCCCCTGAAAGCTTCCCTCTCTTTTCCCTTGGGGCTACCCAATACTTGGCTCAGGCCGCCTAAATTCTCAGATATAATATTGCCACAGTCTCTAAACTGATCTTCTAGTCTTTGATCTTATCTCTTTCCAATTCATGCTCAGTATTGCCAACAGTGTGGTCTATCTTAAAAAAATGCTCATAACAGTTCCCAATTTAAACATTTCAAGGAAAATTTCATATTTATATCAAAATTAACAATATCCATTGTCTATAGGGGTTAGACAGGCAATAGAAATGAATGAAGCTGGAGGAAAAAGTAGCAAATTGGAGCATTCACAGCTTCTCTAGAGGAGACATCCACAACTCAGTTCCAAACCACTGTTGTCATGCAGAACCACAGGCCACTTTTTCCTAATTATTTTTTCCCCTGAAAACAAATTAGAAAACCAGACTTTTATGTTAAAACACCAGATTTTAAATGTTGGCAATTAGTTCATTTTCTTAATTGTTTGCAGGTGAGGAAAACAAAAGAGATCTGCATGCTCCTGGGATTGTTCTTCACAAGTTTGCAGCTTCTGTCCTCTAGGATAGAGTCTGAGTCCCTTAGTGTGGTATACAAAGTCTTTTATGAGCTCTTTTTGGCCTACATCTTGAGCCTCAATTCTCATAGCTCTTGTCAGTTTGACCTTCAAAAATTGCTCTCAAAATCTCAAAATCCTTCTATTTCTCTCCATCCACGCTGCTGCTTCTCTATTTCAGGCCATCATGATCTCTCCCCTGGGTTACTACAATAGCCTCTTAACTGGCATCTCTGCTTCTAATATCTCCTCTTTTCAAACCATTTTTTCAAACTGTGATCTTCATAAATGTAATAGTATGATTTCTTGAGAATTTTATGTGGCAGGGTGACCTATTGAGACATTCCCTAGTACTTGGTTTTCATCTTCTCCAACTCATCAGGAAAAGATGAAAGGCATTTTCCCACTTCCCAGCAGATGCAGCTAGGGTGGTGTGTTCTAAAGAGAGATGCAATAGAAAAGATTTTAGCAGCCTGTCTCTGCTGACCTGGATAGGGAGCTGGTCTAAGGAATTCCACATGACTCCAGGAAATTGCTACCTGTAGAGGGCAACAACTGATGGCTAGTGGGAAACCAGAGGCTGCAGATTGGAAAGTTGGACATCTGTGAACTCCATTAGACTTGTAATTGTTTTGTAATAATTTCTGTGCTTAGATTCAGGTATGGTGCCTTGTATTCATATTTACTCAGTAAATAGTGTTGGGCTTCAAATGAAATTGAGTTGAAAGACTTACATGGCTCTTTGGGAAGTTATGGGTCTTCTCCTTAGAAATTTTAGCATAGTTTTGGAACATTTATGAGTCACACCTACAAAATCATCTATAGACCTGTCATGGACTTACCTTTCATCTATGAAGTTACCTCTTAAAACTCACAAATCTGAGCTGAGGGCAAGATGGTGACTGGAGAAGAGGTCCCTAAAGCTTCTCCCAAAAAACACAATTGAACTGCCACCAGGAGCCAAGAAAGAGGACACTGAGTGACACAACAGCAGCTGAGAAATCCACGCATTGCAAGTAAACACCTGAAGGTTGGAGAAAAGGGGGCCAGGGGGAGAGAGGGGAGGGAGCAGAGACGGATTGCAACAGGACCCGATCACTGCTGACTATCCAACACAGCAAAGTGACAGATGGTGGGAAAACGTGGGGGAGCTGGGCTTTGGAGCGGCATGTTGGCGATGGAGCTTGGGAGCCAGCCTCTGGAACTTTTGAGAGGTAGGAGAGCTGAGCGATGACTCTGAACCCCAGAGACCATATGTCGGCTCCTGGGGCCCTTGTGACCCACAGCGTGGGCGCGCATGGCTCCTACACAGGGCTGCGGTTCCTGTTCCTGGCCTGCTGCAGAGTTGAGACAGCTGCCTTCATACTGCCTGATCAGGCCTACAGCTTTGGACTTGTGGTGCGCGTACCTGCTCATGTGCCCCTGAGTTCTACAAGCACTGTGAGCTCACAGACTCCACCCCAATGGCTGGTTGCTGAAGCAGGCCCAGGAAGAAAGGCAGATTTGATAGCATTCACTCCAGTCAGCAAGAGAAATGTCGACCCATGTCACTCAGCTTCCCTAGCATAGCACAGGAGGTGGAGCTGCCCCAGAGCATCTTTCGTTGGCCTCTCCCCTCTCCTACAGCCTCCCCAACCAATTAAGTAATGGCAGGAAATGAAGGGACCCCGGATAGATGTGCACCGCTTCCAAACACAGCAGGAGACCAGAAATAAGAAATAAACAACCCCCGCTCTCCTAAAACTTGACCCCCAGTGCCACCTCATATCTGCCCTACAGCAAGATACAACAAAATTACTAATCTGGGTTCCTGAACTCTGCTGAACATAATGCCCTCATGTCAAAGATGAAGAAACCAGCAGACAGGATGAATTCCTTAAAAACTAAAATTGCTCAGAAAGAACATGAAATTTATCCAGAAGACATCTTCTTACACCTAGAAGTTTCTGAAATGACTGACAGAGAATTCTAAAGGCTCTGAGAGAAATTAAAACATACTGGCAGAACACCATAGCTGAGATGAACCACATAAAAAAGGAGATGAACGAAATAAAAAGGAACTCCGTGAACAAAGGAACAATTTTACAAAGAAATTCAAAACATAAGGAAGATCGAGATGGAAATGAGAGAGATAAATAATACAATAAGAGAAGTGAGAAACAAAATAACTGTCATAGGAAACAGGGCCAACGAGATGGAGGAAAGAATTAGTGATATCGAAGATCAGAACATAGACACAGCTCAGAAAGAGGAAGAAAGGGAATATAGAACCAAAAGGATTGAAATAACTCTGCAAGAACTATCTGACTCCATGAGACAAAACAACATCAGTATAATAGGATTAGAAGAAGGAGCAGAGCATTCTACAGAGAACACACTCAAAAATATGGTAGATGAGAACTTTCCAAACATATGGAAAGATCTGGAACCCCAAGTTCAAGAAGAAAACAGGTCTCCAAGATACATGGACCATAGCAGATCTTCTCCAGGACAGTTTTTACTAAAGATATCCAAAACTAAAGACAAAAAGACAATTCTCAAGGCAGTCAGGGAAAAAAAAACTATAACCTTCAGAAGAAAACCCATAAGGCTGGCATCAGATTTCTCAGCAGAAACTCTGCAAGCCAGGAGGGAGTGGATTCCAATATTCAAAACTTTTAAAGAGAGAAACTTACAGTCAAGAATAAACTGTCCAGCAAAATTATCTTTCAGATATGAAGGTGGAATAAAAACCTTTTGGGACACACAGAAGCTGAGGGAATTTGTCAGCACAAGGCCAGCACTTCAAGAAATACTAAAGGAGGCTCTTCGACCTGAAAAAAAAAAAAGAAAAATGGAACAAAGTTGGGGCAACAAGAAACAAAAATAAAACAAAAACAAACAAAGAAATAAATAATGGACACAGGAAATCCTCACATATCGATCATCACTCTAAAAGTTAATGGAATGAACTCACCAATAAAAAGACACAGAGTAGCAGACTGGATTTAAAAAACATAACCCATCCATATGCTGTGTCAAAGAGACACTCCTCAGCCATAAGGACAAACAAACACTCAGAATGAATGGATGAGAAACAATACTCTAAGCAAATGGTAACCAGAGAAAAGCAGGAGTTGCCATACTGATATCTGATGAAATAAACTTCAGGTTAAAAAAGATAGTAAGGAAGGAAGACAAGATGGCGACTGGAGAGGAGGTCCCTAAAGCCTCTCCCAGAAAACACAATTGAACGGCCATCCAGAAGCCAAGAAAGAGGACCCTGAGTGTCAAACCGGCTGTTGAGAAATCCACAAATTGCAAGTAAATACTGAAGGCTGGCGAGAAGGGGGAGAGTCGGGGAGAGGGAAGGGAGCAGAGACGGACCACACGGGACGCGAAACTTGCTGACTATTCAGAGCTGTGCAGTTTGAGGGAGGGGAGAGAGACTGGGGAGGTGGGGACGGAAGGAGTTTGGGAGCCAGCCTCTGGAACTTTTGAGTGGTAGAAGGGCTGAGCGAGGACTCTGAACTGCAAAGATGACACCCCAGCTCTAAGTTCCCTGGAGAACTACACAGGGCTGCAGTTCCTGTTCCCAGTCTGCAGCAAAGGCGACCCTGCTGTCTCAGGCCAGGCCCACAGCTTTGGACTTATGGAGCGGGCACTTCCTTGTGCACCTCAGGGCTCCGAAAGCAGTGTGAGCCCTTAGACAGCCAAGTACTGAATCATTTGATAGCATTCACCCCAGCTAGAAAAAAAAACAAGCCTTGAAACAGCTACCCCAGCAAAGGGCAGAAGGCAGAGCCGCCTTTGGAAAGCCTTTTGTTGGCCTCTCCCTAGGATATACGTGCATAGCCTCCAAACGCAGTAGGAGATCAGAAACAAGAAACAAACAGCCCCCTCTCCCCCAAAACTTGACCCCCAGTGCCACCTAGTGTCTGCCCTACAGCAAGACACCACAAAAGCAATAATTTGGGCACTGAACATAAAGCCCTCAGGTCAAAGAGAAAGAACCCAGTGGACAGGATGAATTCCTTAAAAACGAAAACTCCTCAGAAATAACACGAGATAGCTTGTTACACCTGGAAGGGTCTCATTTAAGTGATGGAGAATTTAAAGCAGCCATTCTAAAGGCTGTGAGAGAAATGAAAACCTATTGGCAGAACACCATAGCTGAGATAAATAATATAAAAAAAGATATAAACGACATAAAAAGGAAGTGAGTGAACAAAAAGAGCAATTTAACAAAGAAATTCAAAACATAAGAAAGATTGAGACGGAAATACGAGAAATAAATAATACCATAAAAGAAGTGAGAAATGAAATAACTGCCATAGGAAACAGGACCAACCAGATGGAGGAAAGAATTAGTGATATTGAAGACCAGAACATGGAAACAGCTCAGAAAGAGGAAGAGAGGGA
>PVJL010009508.1:0-56679 GCA_004026885.1 Lyroderma lyra
AAATGCATAAATATGAAAAAAATGCATGTCTTCACAAAAAAACGAAATGTATACCCCATGGCCCAACAACTATACTACTGGGTATTTACCTAAGAAAAATAAAAACATATGATCACACAGACTTGTACATGAATGTTCACAGTAGTACTAATTGTAACAGCTAAAAACGTAAACAGCACAAATGGCCATCAAGTGATCAATGGATAACAAAATATGCTGTATCCATAAAATGGAATACTACTCAATAATAAAAAGGAATAAACTACTGATACATACAACAACATGGTTGAATCTCAAAAACTTAATGCTGAGAAAAAAAGAGTACATACCATATGATCTATTTATTTAAAAAAAACTCTAAGGAAGACAAATTTAATCTAGAGTGACAGAAAGAAGATTGGGGTTTGGGTAGGGCGGTGAGAAAAGATTGACTGGGCAAGACAGGGAAACTCTGGGGTAATAGAAATGTTCTCTCTATATATATTGTGGTAGAGGGTGCATAGTGTATATATTTTTAAAAACTCAACAAACCATACTCTTAAAATATATGAATTTTTATTATATGAAAATTAAACTTCAATAAAGTCGATTTTTTAAGAATCTCCCTATTTATATGTAATATGACGCTCCAGCTAAGACTTGGGCTAGAAAATATCTTTGGAATTCTGAAGGGAAGACACAAATGTGGGCTGGAGGAGTAAATTAGCACTTAATATTTGCAAGAAGTTGTCTCTAGGGCTCTGTTCTGGAATAGAAACAGTACAAGGGCAGGGCTCTTTGTTGTCTTACTCTGCAAAGGATTCCATACATCCATCAGTTAGTACCAGATACTTGGTTGGAACTCAATTAACATATATTGAATGAATGGACTCTTGGGGCATATTGTTTATTTGACGTCATAAAAATGACCAGGACAGGCGTTTATATTTCCTAAATAAAAGGGAAAGCCAGTATGTATGCATTGTTCTTGGAGAAGATGCAGGCATTACTGTCATATGGATCCAAACATTGAGAGCCATTGGGAATGTGAAATTGTGTGCTCTTGCTGTAGCTGTGGGAAGTATCCAGCCTTCTCTCTACATCTCTGTACATCTTTTATTTAAAGGTGTTGGTATAAATAAATGTTATTTAATAAACCCAGAAGATGCTGTCATTACAGGTTGCCTATCGCTGTGGTGATAGGGTGAGATTTTGGTTTGGTTCTGTGGGGGCAGGAGTGTTGCTTGCAGGATATGAGGGGTAGATGGAACAAGAGTAAGAGACTGATTTAATGAGAGATTTTGTGAAACTCTATGCACAAGCTGAGCTGCCCTGGGACCAAAGTGAAAATGTTTGGTGTTGGGAAGGGAGGAAGGGGGATCTTTGATCTCTTCAGTCAGAGCCCAGATCTACACTGGCATGTGAACAAATGAGCCAGGAGCCAGGGAAGCAGCGCCTTTGATACAGTCTTTAGGGGCACCATTGGCAATAGCCATGGTGACGGTCCCTCACATCTTTGGAACAAGAAAGGGCAGTCATGGCAGATCCTGTATGGGAAATTTACTGGTCACAGAGGTTTGTGGGATCATGTAAGGAGCTTCTTTGGGGACCCAAGAGATAACAGGGAAGACACCTTATGGGGCTAGGAGGATCTGAGAATCAATAATTAAAACATTGGAGGGCATGCACTCTTATTTGTTGAACATTAATGAGAATATAATAATGAATACTATATATTAGTTATGGACATATGCATATAGAGTAAAGATAGAAATGAAAAATACTGAGTTTGAGATCCTGATTACCTCTAGGCAGAGAGTAGAGGGGGATGTAATCAGATAGAAGTACACAGGGTATATCACACAAGCAAAACCTCAGGAGGATATATACCCATCTCTCTCTACTTACCTACTTAGCTATCTCTATATGTTCTTTGTTACTGGATTTGACCACATGCAACGGTGGGGGCTGGTTAAATAATCTCTGGAAGGTTGTTTCTTCTCTGATGCTGGAACTGGAAGTCCACATGGCAGGCAGTCAGGAAGAGAAGATGGATGGAAAGTGGGGAAGAATGAGAACAAAGTAGAACCCACGAGTATGAGCTGAAACCCACAAGGATGAACAGGAAGCTGTGTCAGTCACTCAGCACCTCCAACCTTAATGAACAGTGTCCTGCAGGAGAAGCTGACACCCTTTGTCAGGGAGCTAAATGCACACCTGGCTCAGTAGTCAGAGAAACTGAAGGAAAAGAAGACAAGGTCGGGCACTGCAAGCTTGGATGCCACCCCAGCCAACAAGGTGAGCAGAAAAGCAACAATGTGCAACAAAAGCAACTGCCCTGACCTTCCATGTGTAAAAAAATAATGTGGCTGCTGCTTCATGGCTGTCCTTTGTGGACTGTCTTGAGAATCAGAGTTTTCAGAGTTCTGCCTTCACAACAAATGAGACTTTTACCTTGGAACAAATTACAACCTGTCTAACCTTCAGGTTTTTATTTCCTACCTGCAAAGTAGGGAAAATGACCTTTAGCCCCACTTGCCTTGTGAGATTGTGAGACTCCATGGAGAACCTCTGTAAAGTTTTTAATACAATTTCTATTATTCCCATGAAATACTTATTCATTCCTGGAGTGGAAAGGAAAACAGGATTACAGATGGACATAGAGGTATGCAAAGGGCCAAATGTTCCCATCAAAGGCTTTCGGCCCACTGGGGATGCCTGGAGGCTAAGGGGTATTACTAACAGCCTACCCCTATAGATGTAGCAAGCTCCTAGCACCAGTTATCTAGGATGGGAACCCTGATGCCCACACCCAGAAATGTTATTCTTATACACCCACAGCTCAGACAGCCCCTTAAGAGAGCTTTATTTTCTTCTATAACTTATCGCCTTTTGGTATACTAATACAGTAGATCCCCATTATTTGCAGATTCTGTATCTCTGAATTCACCTACTTGCTAAAATTTATCTGTTAACCCCCAAATCAATACACTTAGTACTTTCATAGTTGTTTGTGGATGTGCACAAAGTGGCAAAACACTGAGTTATCCAACTCACACATTCCCAATGAGGCAGGCTGACCAGACGTCCCATTTTAAACAGGACAGAAAGCAACAGTACTGTCCTGTGTCAAACGGTGCGTATGGTCAGCCTAGACCCACGGGGCTAAATTCAAGGTGTCAGTAGGACCATACTTACTGTTTGAAATGGGACAGGACCGTTGTTTCCTGACTTGTTTAAAATGGAATGTCTGGTCAGCCTTCTTATTTTGTTTAGTTCTCATATGTAGACAAGTGCCCTTTCTGTGGTCTATTCTGTGCTGTGTTATTCTCTGGGTTTTTGTTCTTTATTACTATTATTATCTTTCTGGTGATTTTACTGTTTAAAATGGCCCTCAAATGCAGAGCTGAAGTACCACTGTCTAGTTTTCCCAAGTACAAGAGGCTGTGATACTACTTACAGAGAAAATAAATGTGTTAGATTAGCTTCATTCAGGTATAAGTTCCAGTGCTGTTGGCTGTGTGAGTTCAATGTCATTTAATCAGTAGTATATATTAAATAAGTTGTGTTTCAATAGAAACAGAAAAATCAAGGTTATGTATGGATTGGTTGATAAAAATGGGTTTAGAGGCTCATAGAAACCTAACACTGTTTTTCCCTTTGGAATAATAGTTCAGTATTTGCTAATTCAGTGTGGCAATTTTATAAAACTATGACAATGAAGAATTAGACTGTACTTTGTAAATTTCTTTTCTTTTCTTTCTGTCTCCCTTACTAGAATATAAGCTCACAAGGACAGAGATTTTTGTCTTTTTAAAAATTTACTGATTTTTGCTGATACCTAGTGCCCGGCACAGAACTGGTACCCGATAAATATTTGTGGAATGAATGAGTGGTAAAGGGAAGAGTGGGGCTCAAATCCAAGGACATGCCCTCCTATTTATTATTACTTCCTGCATCACCAGCTTTCTCCCCATGACACACAGAATAATAGTGTCCACCTAGTACTTATCCTGGCTGTGCTCAGTATCAGGAAGACCCTTTCCTCATCTTGTTGGCCTTTTATACACCTTATAAAATCCTGCCTGGAGAAAACCTAAGTACTCCCTACTTTGCTTCTCCTGAAGTTTTGTTCAGATCTAACAGGTGGTCGTAAAAATGGCTTTTATTTGATAACACATCTTTCAATCCCAATAGACTGGGAGATCTGAGAGAGCATTGACCTGCCTTATTCATCTATGGCAGGGGTGTCCAATCTTTTGCCTTCCCTGGACCACATTGAAAGAAAAAGAATTATCTTGGGCCATGCATAAAACACATTAACACTAATGATAGCTGATGAGCTAAAAAAAAAAAAAAGGCAAAAAAAAAAAAAATCTCATAATGTTTAAAAAAGTTTACAAATTTGTATTGGGCTGCATTCAAAGCTGTCCTGGGCTGCATGCATGAGCCACAGGTTGAACAAGCTTGATCTATGGTTTTGGGCTCCTTGGCTCACATCTCTGTGGTAGACATGTGACAGCTGTTACATATAATTTTGTTGTATGAATGAATTAATGAATAAATGGAAGATACCAGACAAATTCTCAGGCTATGCCTACCTAACTAGAGCTGAATTTCTACACCCAAATCAACTCCATTTATCTCTATCTCACTGCACATACATGTTTACCTGGAGGCAGTGGCCACACAGAGGGCTGAAGATAGATGGCCCCAGCAGCCCCAGGCTTACATCCCTCCAAATTGCCAGCCCCAGTAAAAAAGAGAACCTCTATTATCTCAGGTATACATATCAAACCCAGAGAAGAGGCCATTGGTCTTCTTCTCCCCCACCCCCACCTGCTTCAGCTTCTACCCAACCTCTTTTAACTTCCTGCCATCATTCAAGAGTGTCTACAGTCTCGTTGGTGACCATCTAAGGAGTTCATTCATCACTCCACAAAGCTGAAACTATACTGCATGAGGCCATCCTGCCAAGACTGGAAGATGTAACAGATCTGCCTAATAAATAAATACAAGTAGATAGAGGAAGCCCAAATGAGAAAACAAAGAAACATATCCTAAATGAAAAAAATGGGACAAAACTTTAGGAAAAGAAGTAAACAAAATGGAGGCAAGTGATCTACCAGATAGAGTTCAAAACACTGGTTACAAGGATACTAAATGAACATACGGGACCAATAGATGAACTTAGTGAGAACTTAAACAAAGAGATAGAAATCGTAAAAAAGAACCAGACAGAAACGAAGAATACAGTAGTTGTAATGAAAAAATACATTAGATGAAATCAACAGCAGATTAGTTGAAGCAGAGAATCACATCAGCAATTTGAAAGACAAGGTTTAAAAAACATCCAACCTGAACAGCAAAAAGAGAAAGGAATTTTTAAAAAATGATAGATTAAGGGACCCCTAAGAACAACATCAAGCATAACAACATTCATATGATAAGGGTACCAGAAGGAGGAGAGAGAGAGCAAGAGATTGAAAACCTATTTGAAGAAATAATGACAGAAAACTTCCTTAAGGTAGTGAAGGAAATATGAGACGTACAAATCCAGAAAATGCGGAGTCCCAAACAAGATGAACCCTAAGAGGCTCACGGGAAGACATCATAATTAAAATGCCAATGGTGGAAGAGAAGGAGAGATTCTTAAAAGCAGCCAGAGAAAAGCAGTTAGTTACCTACAAGGAAACTCCCATAGCACTGTCAGCTGATTTCTCAACAGAAATTTTGCAATCCAGATGGGATTAGCAGGAAATATTCACAGTGATGAACCAAGATTACTCTATCAAGGAAGACTATTATTTAGAATCCAAAAGGCAGATGAAGAGCTCTTCAGGCACGCAAAAGCTAAAGGAGTTCACCACTACCAAACAAACCAGTATTACAAGAAATGTTAAAGTGACTTCTTTAAGAAGAAGAAAAGAAAAAAATTTAAAAATATGAATAACAAAATGGCAATAACTACATACTTATCAATAATTACTTTAAATGTAAATGGATCAAATGGTCTAATCAAAAGACATATGATGGTTAAATGGAAAATAAAACAAACCCACACATATGCTGCCTACAGGAGACCCACTTCAGATTGAATGACTCACAAAAAACCAAAGTAAAGAGATGGAAAAGATATTTTATGTAAATGAAAACCCTAAAAAAAAAAAGTTGGGTTAATTATACTTATATCAGACAAAATAGACTTTAAAACAGGGACTATAGCAAGACACCAAGGACATTTCATATACATTAGGCAAGATATGGAAGCAACCTAAGTGCCCATAGATAGATGATTGGATAAAGAAGATACTCAGCCATAAAAAGAATTAAATCTTGCCATCTGCAACAACATAGACGGACCTAGAAGGAGTTAATCATATGCTAAGTGAGATAAGTCAGATAGAGAAAGACAAATACCATATGATTTCACTTATATGTGGAATCTAAAAAACAAAGTAAATGAACAAGCAAAACAGAAACAAACTGAGGGTTCTTAGATGAAAGGGGACTTGGGGGTCTGGGTAAAAATGGTGAAGGAATTAAGAAGTACAAATTGGTAGTTACAAAATAGTCTCAAAGATGTAAAATACAGGGGGGTTCCCTGATGGTGTAGTGGCTTAAGGCTTCAGCACTGGCGCTGTCAATGCTGCGGCCTGGGTTCAATTCCAGGTCAGGGAACTACCCACATACCAAACAAACAAACAAACAAAACCCCAAAAAGATGTAAAATACAGCATAGGGAATATAGTCAATGAAATTATAATAACCATGTATGGTGTCAGGTGGGCACTAGACTTATCAGCAGGCTCACTTCATAAGCTATATCAACATCTAACCACTACTCTGTACACCTGAAACTAATAGGATATTGAATGTCAACTATATTTCAAAAAGAAAAAAAGAAAAAGAAAAGAGATCCCCTATCCCTTCCACATAGCAAAATGACAGGTGAACTATGAGCTAGGAAGTGGGTTCTCATTAGACATGGAATCTGCCTGTCACCTAATCTTGGACTTGTCAGCCTCCAAGAACTATGAAGAAGAAATGTTTGTTGTTTAACCCATTTCCTGTTTGCACTGAGAACACTCGCTGGCTTGCAGCTGCAGCATGTACCCCGAGATAATTCACAGATTATACTCCTAGCTCTACCCCCAAAGTTCTGTGCTTTGAAATGTACCAATGACAAAATATTATTAAATACTGATCATCACGCACATTTCTGTTACATTAAGATTAGACACAAGAGAACCAGATTTGTTGCAGCCTCAAAGAGCACACTTATTTAAAATTAAATGAACACAGCAGCAAGCTGCACTTTTTTCTTTAAATGGGAAATGGGTTAAGGCACCTATTCTGTGCTATTTTGTTATGGTAGCCAGGACAAACCAAGACAAATGGGCCAGACAAATGCTGAGCAGAGCTCACTGCATACCTCGCCTTCCCAGGGCTCCAGGATCCTCTGATTGAAAGTCTCCAGAGAGAGTTGGTTAGATTTCAGGGTAATGTCCCACTGGTGATGTGACGGAAGTTCACACTTCCTTGCAATACCATTGTTCCAGATGAGCTGGCTGACAAGTCCGGAAAAACAAGTATGTAGTTCTCACTACAAACATGAGAATTGTGTGGATTGTATAAGCGGAACTTTTCCGGACCAGAAGAAACCTGCTGCATTCCTCACCTTTAAGAAATAGAAAGAAGAGTCTATCTCAGTCGAAATACTAATAATATTAACTGTAGCTTTTGGAGCCTCGGTTTCTTATCCACAAAATGGAAATCTCCCACAGAGTTGTTTACAAGATAAAATTAAATAAAGGAACACACACACAGCAGGTAGCAAGTACCAGAGCAGACACAAAGAAAGTACTCCCTGATTTCCACTGCTTCTCCGCCACAACAGCCTTCATCCCACTGGAGAATGAAAGTCCACAAATGATAGTTTCAATACACACACACACACACACACACACACACACACACACGAGGACTGTCCGGAAAAAATCCAGGCATTGTCTATACAATGAGAATGGTTTTTGCAGCTGGATACTTTTCAGACAGCCCTCGAATATTATATATACAAAAGGTGCCAAAAAATACATATACACATTTTAAGAAAGGAAAAAAACTGTATTAAAAGTGCAATAGTATATACCAATAACAAAAAATGAATACAAGTGGTCACCATCAACTTCTGATCACGGCAAACTACTTCTGCTTGAGCAACGTTGACCAAAGTGCCCACTTGCAATGCTGCACCTGCCCTTTGAATTTCTTCCTGAAATACCACCCGGGTAGCTGGTTTTCCACAGTACCCCACATCTTTTAAGGTCTCCCACAGGTAGAAGTCAAGAAGTGCTAAGTCAGGAGAACACGGGGGAAACGCAGACAATGTTCTTAAATTTCAAATACGACTTTAAAAGGGTCTTGTGACCCCCGAATGACAACCATGCTTCTGCCATTTTCTTTTACTGTCCTGACTGTCACATGGTGACACTAGCATTCATTTGATTAACGCCATCTTTTGAGCAAACATCACACTATACATTGTTACTGTAATTCAATTCAATTTTGAAAAGTAATATATAGATAACAGCTCTTAAAATGTGGATATATTTTTTTGGCACCCCAGTATTCTGAATTTTGTATTCTTTTCATTCAATGACCAGGTAACTATTATTTTAACAAAATAATCTTTTGCTTTTTGTATTTTAATTAATTTAATTTTTAAAAATAATTACTTCAAATGTAAGATTAACATTAATAATTTGAGCCAGGAAACTTCTTGAAATTTGAAGTTTTGGCTTCTATGGTTAGCTTAATTTTTAGTTTGCTTTCTCTGATTGGTAGATTAAAGAGAGTTTTTTCTAGTTATTTTAATTTGAAATTAATTAAAGCCTTTTCTTTTTCTGTCCAGGTAGAAGTAGGTTCTGTGGAAGTGGGGTGAATTACTATCACAAACTCTAATTAATCCTCCCAAGGTTACTGTAAAAAAATATCCTTGAGAGATACCTGGATTTGGCAGTGGGGTGTATTTAAACTCAGAGCCAGGCTACAAGGAAAGGCCCAGAAAAGGCTGCTTTGTCTGTTGTTACCATTGAGCTCATTAAAGTGGATTACTGTCAGGACAACCAATCCCCAAATTACAAACCCTGTTGTGCTGTAATTGCCCTTTAGAAGTCTGTGGTGGAAGCAAGCTTGCATTTCCCCATGGAAACTGTGCTGCTGATAGCCGTTAGGTCACGGTCAGGGCCCAAACAGCACAAAGCCGCCAAGTGTTCAAACCTGAATTCTGGAACCCAGGAGCAGGGAGCCTCGGTGTGAGACAGAGAGGGCCCTAGCACGTTGCTTCTCTTTTTCAGAGTGCAGGTGGCTGCCCTGGACCTGTTGACCCCAAAATGTCTGTGTAAGCATTGGGTTGCGTGCGTGCATTGTCCCAGGGAGTGGATCCAAAACTTTCATGTGACTCTCAGAGATGTCACTGACAGCTCCGCTTGCCTCCCCACCCCCAACAGGCTAGAAAAGCTTGCCTTAGTCGATGTTCTGAAATAAGCCAGGTGTGTGTCTGGTTTCCTTTCACCTTCTGTTTGCTGCCTCCCACTCCTGGCCACTCTCCTCGTGACAGCGCACCCCACCACACACAGGGGTGGCAGAGCTGACATAACCCCCAAGCTCAGTAGGAACAATGCCTGGGGCCTCTGGTATTTTAGTGGCTCACAAAAAAGTTTTTATTTCTTTTAAAATGAGAAACTATAAATGAATATAATCTATCCTGGATTATGCTATTTGTGCCCTTGCAGTGGTATTATAAGATATAAGTTTTAAAACTGTTTATGGAGGAAGGCGGACATGCCCAGGGCCCACGAAAGTCAAAAGATAGCCTTAAAGGGGAGGGCCCAAAATTCACCTTCTAACCAGCCCTGCCAAGTGACTTGGATGCATCAAGAAAGCACCACAGTTTTGTCACTCTAGTTCAGGTGACAGTGTGTGTGTGTGTGTGTGTGTGTGTGTGTGTGTGTGTGTGAGTGAAACTGGTGGGGTGGGGGGTGAGGTAGTAGAGGGGCATCTGGGCAAATAGATATGACCAGACTGTGGATCATTTTAGAGTGGGCACAGTTAACATTCTACAACATTCCAGAAGGGAAGTGGTGCATATGGCAAAGCCAGGCCTGCTGGGCTTGGATGCTGACCACCCCTTCCTCTCCAAGCCAACACTTCCCCCATGGGCTGACCCCAAAACTTAGTTCTAGGTTTCCCTACCCCTGGGAGTAGGATGGGGGTGACATGGGGAACTCAGGCTCAGCCTCTGCTGCAAGTTGGCCACTGTTAATCTTCCTCCTGGTTAGTCAGGAGTCTCCCCTCTTCCACCCTGCAAGTGCCTGATTAGTGGGGAACTGTATTACTGTATTCTACCCTATCTAACGAGCACCTTTTGGCCCAAATTTGTGAGGGGAAAAATAAGGATATGTGTTAGACATGGGTAGTACTAATTTCATATCTTTATAAATGTTTTTAAAATTCTTTTATTTATGCTTATGAGTTGAAAGTGTAACTCTAGAAATCAGTAATGGTATCATGTGCAAAATAATACCCTGGAATATGATAATTTGATTTTTTACTATAAAAAAGTTTTATATATAAAATTTCTTATACCTTGTGTCTGTTCTTATATTTTGTAATTATTGGTTACATAAAATTTCTTGTACCATATGCTAAAAAATATATGCTAAAATTCCTTTATAACAAGTACCTAAATATAAACAAATAAAAGTTTGAATTAGAAATTTTAACGAAAAATTTTTTTCCCTGAAAGTTTGGGCCAGAAACGTGGATGTCCGTTATACACATCAGTGCATCATACACAGCAAAATACAGTACTTTGAGGGACTGCCCATATCACATCCACTCCTGTGATTTCTTCTTCCTTGCACAGGCCATTCTTTCTTCACAAAGGCATCTCCTGACCTCCAGGTTGGAGCAGTCCCTCACACACTCTCTGAGCTCCCAGAAGCTTCCTTCCATGCCAGTCCCCACTGATGATGATGCATTTGAGGGACTGACTGAGCTGAGCTCCCTGGGGTGAAGACAATGTGTATTCCAAACAGCCCTGCTGGTTCCCCAGTGTCTGTACATAATAGGTGCCCATTTCTTCAATGAAGGACTAACTAAGTGCTAAGTGCGAGGCTAACATTTTTTTTGCATGTCTCTAGATGGGGACAGCAGTCTGACAAACATGGATCTGTTGCTTGGATATTGGTGGAATATTTGAAATGAGGATATTCTCAGAAAACACAGGACGCAGAGAGGCTTTAGTTATAAAGCTCAAACATTCAGGCAGTATCTCGAAAACCTAGTATTTAAAAGTAGTTCAGGCCAGGACAAGCCCTCTTTATAGTTTATCCAAACACTGCACTCTAATGAATTTAAACAGGTTCCCTCTAGATCTGGCTTTGGTGAAGTGTTATAAATATCCCTAAACACTATTCGGCGTTTTCTCAAAGATCACTGGGAGGCCTTCCTGTCAGCACTGTGAGATTTATGCAGACATAGCTGAAGTGAGGGTCAAATTGGCCACACAATACTCTTCCTTTTTTTCCATTTCATCCTGAACACCACACTCTCCTCCCTCAGTGAGCGATGGAATTAGATCAATTCAAACATGATGTTCGAGCCTAGCAAGATGCCTCAATGAAGAGAGCCTGTGTTTCTTTGAATGTGAGTATAGCGTCAGCATCGCAGAGCATATATAAATCTCTCTCTGTGGGAGACCAGGCACACATCCTAGAAACAGATGCAACCCCAAAGGTGGGCTGGAGAGGTGAAGGAGTGCAGTGAGATGAATAATGTCTCCCAGAATTTGTATCTACCCGGGAGCTCACAATTTGGAAATACAGGCTTGTAGGTATATGAGGTCTGATGATTACGTTAGCAAACTCATCCTAGAAAAGTGCTACATACCTCATTGCTGATACCACTACAGTCACCTGTGAAGTACTCCCCTTGGGAAGCTGTGCACTGACACCAGCACCTAGTCCACCCTTCAAAGCAATTTTGGAACTCTTTTTCTGGAATGGACATCAGAGCTGTCATCATATGACCCTTGATGTCCTGAATGTCCTAAAAATGTCTTCCTTTCAATATTTCCTTTATCTCCAGGTAAAGAAAAAAGTCATTACAGGCCAGATCAGGTGAGTAGGGAGAGTGTTCCAAAACAGTTATTTGGATACTGCATATGCCACATGAGCTGGTGTATTGTTGTGATGCAAGAGCCACAAATTGGAGAAAAGTTCAGGTCATTTTTGCCTAACTTGCTTATGCAGCCTTTTCCGCACTTCCCAATAGTAAACTTGGTTGACTATTTGTCCACATGTTACAAATTCATAATGAACAATCCCTCTGATATCAAAAAAAGGTTAGCAACATCATTTTGACTCTTGGTTTGGATTGACAAAACATTTCTGGTTATGGAGAATTGGCTGACTTCCATTGTGCACTTTGACACTTTGTTTCAGGGTCGTCTTGGTACACCCATGTTTCATCACCAGTGATAACATGGCCGAAAACATCATCTTGCCTCTCCAAAAGGTCTTGGCAAACTTCAACTCTCCTTTGCTTTTGTTCATAGGTGAGTTCCTTCGGGACCATTTTTGCATACACCTTTCTCATGCCCAGATTTTCAGTTAAGATTTTTCTAACTGTTTCCTCTTTCGATATTTATTATTTACTTAGTCTGCTATGCTTCTCACAGTCAGCCAACAATTTTGATGCACAATTTGTCAAATTTTTGCAGTGTTTTTGTCAGTACTGCTTGTTGACCTCTCTTCATCAGTGACAGTTTTTCTCCACTCAGAAAAACAGGTAATCCATTTGTACACTGCCGTTTTCTTCATGGCATTATCCCCATAAACTTGGACTAATATGTCCTTGATTTCACTCCCACTCTTGCCAAGTTTAACAAGAAATTTAATGTTTGTTTGTTGCTCTAATTCAAGCTCCAATATTCTCATGACAGCACACAAAAACACACAACAACAATAATGAATGCCACTCAGCAAGACATTGCCACCATTGACATGAACACAACTCTGACACACAGATACACCAAGGTTATGAAACCTTACCGAGTTGTTTGTACAGTGCTGCTAATGTAAGTACACGGTGGCAAGTTCGCAAACTTAATTGTTGAACCCCTTAAGTAGGTAGGGTGAGATCATATTGGATTAGGCTGGGCCCTAAATGTAAAAACTGCTGTCCTTGAAAGAAAACAGGCCCTGTGATGATGGAGACAGGTATTAGAGTGTTGCAGCTATAAGTCAAGGATCCCCGAGGACTGCTGGCCACCGTCAGAGCTGGGAGAGAGGCATGGGGCAGGTTCTCCCTCAGAGTCTCTAGAAGGAGCCCACCCTGCCAGCACCTTGATTTCAGGCTTCTGGCCTCCACAACTGTGAGAATACATTTTCGTTGTTTTAAGCCGCCCAGTCGGCGGTACGGTGTTATGACAGCCTGAGGAAACTAGTATAGGCAGCTGTCTTCAGAATCCCCTGGGAGCTACCGTTGGTCCTTCATGTTCTCTAAGTTCAGGGCTTTTTGTGCATCACCTGCAGGGCCCAGGGTGCGAATCACAGTCATAGGAGCAAAGCATGCAGGGCCGTGAGTTGTGGCAGCCAGCCGTAGGGCAGCCCTCTGAAGGTGGCCTTGTGCCAAGTCCAGGCTTGGGCCCAGGGTCAGGGTGTCCTATTCCACATCTCAGTGGCCCTCCCTCTACAGCCGACAGACAACATGGTCCCGGTGTGCAGAGAAATATTAGTCAACGTGCAAAAATTTTTTTTAAAATAGGCAAGTTTGGGTGCTGGGGAGATAAGAAGGAGGCAAAGACATTTGGAAGTTGTGACTCAGTTCTTATTAATAATGTAATGCTAGGAACTACAGTTATTGAGCACTTAGCATGCCAGGCACCATGCTGAGCACTTTACAAAGCATTGTCTCACTTTAGGCCTTTTTGCAAATAACATGGTCAGGGCAAAAAAGGTAAAAAAGCTGGCCAATTATTGTTTTCAGGAAGTTCAAAAGTTCCTGGAAAACCTTCTCTCCATGTTTATGCTTTTAGTCTGCTTTGTTGGACTTTTAAGGAGAAGCAGGGAGGTACCATAGAATACCTAGTGCACTTGTAATTAGAACTCAGTTTGGGTCTTAATTTTGCTACTTATTATGTACACGTTTGGGGATAAGTTGTCTAGCCTCTTTACAATAAAATTTATTCATCCACAAAATAAAAGGAAAAAAAGCTGACAAGTCACAGAGGAAGGGCAGACAAGACATGCGCACATGGCAGAAAGAAAGACAGTGGGGGGAGAGAACGATGGAGGGGGGAGGGAGGAGGGAGGAAGCAAGGAAGGAAGGAAGGAAGAAAGAAGGAAAGAAAGAGAACAGCTGAAGGTAGTATGTACTTAGGACATGATTTAGCAAAAGCAACATTCAGTCTTGAAAATTCTATAAAATGAGACAAAAATCGTGCCAACCTCACAGGGTTGGTTGTTCGGAAACCTAAATGAGCTGATATTTCAAGGGATCTTTTTCTTAAGCATAAACTCTCAATAAATATTAGGAATTCTAATTATTATTAAAATGGGTGGAGCAGACAGTCAGAGCCTTCCAGATGGAAAGATTATTTTTAAAAAACTAGTGATTCAGGAGTGGGTATATTTTATTCTGAAGCCAGGTATCATTCTGAGCATGGAGATGAGGAAAACAGGTGCATGCACAGCTAAATAAAATAAAATGCATTGGAAACGTGTCTCGTGGTCGGAGCCAGAGTCCTTAGTGTCGCTGGGGGAGAGGTGGGTGGAAGGCAGATGTCACAGGGTCCAGGCCCTTCCTTAATTTCCCCACGCTGAGCCAAACCATGTTGAGTCGTTCTACCCGCAGGACTTCATCGTGGGGTCATGTCTGAGCAAAGGACTCTGAGTCCCAGCTCTGCACATCGCGTTACCTCTCGGAGCCTCAGTGTCCCCAGTGTGAAAGGGGGACAAGACTGGTACCCATCTTCCAGGGTGGGCAGGCGTGTTACATCATTCAGTCCATGCCAAGGGCGCAGCACAGTGCTGGCACTTAGCACTAGCAAAAGGACTCTGCTGCCACCTTATAAAGGAGGAAACTGCTGACCAGACACAAGAGATGACTCCTCAAGGTTGCCAGCCTGGCTAGTGGCAAAGCCAAGTCAAACCAAGCTCTGACATGTTGGATGCACCTCCCTAACCCTCACCTATGCTTCCTTTTTACCAGGCAGGGGGCTAAGGGCCTCACAAATAGCTCTCGTAAGATCACGACAATCCTAGGAGGTGTTATTCCTCCATTTAACAGATAAGGAAACTGAGGCCCAGAACAGTTAAATAACTTGCCCCGGGCTCAGCAGTGTTTAGAGGCAGAGTTGAGATGCAAACCCCAGCAGCCTGGCAGCAGACTACTAAACCTTGTGTCAATCAGGTAGCGTACCCGCCCGTTATCCGGGGGGCTGGGACACGATTTCAGGGGCAGGGCAGTGCTTGCTGGGCTGCGTGTGGGACAGGCGGGCTTTGCGCGCCCACTGGGGCCAGTGTCTTCCAAGACCCAGGTTGTCTTGCTGAGTCCCCTTTGCCTTTCTCCAGGTGCCCCTTACCCTGAGCGTCCTTGGTGTCCTGCCTTCCACTCTGAAGAGCATCCCAGCCTTTCAATTCCCGGGTTCCAACCCCAGCTGTGCCGCGTGCTGACCGTGGGCAGGTTATTTACCCTTCCTGTACTCCATGAGCCACCTGTAAAATGGATAGGTCACTTGTATTTCCTTTGCTTTATTCTGAGGAGCGGAGCACACAGTGTGTATAAAGCAAACGGCACGCAGTATTCACTAAATTCTTGTTGCTTCTTCCCTACCCGCAGCCTACTAAGCCCCCTCCTCATCTACCCACACCTTCCCTCTCATCGCCCTGGTTCTTTCCTGCAAACATCAGATGAGAAAATAGCAACTCAAATGGAAGTCAATGGATGCAGCCCTGATAACAGCAAACTTAGTGACAGCCAGGCTGGTGAAAGTGCTTTAAATGCATTTTGTCCTTACATCTCCACATGAATCCTACAATTTCCCCAGGTTGCAGAGACAGTGAGCAACTTGCCCCTGGTCACGCAGGAATAGTGTCAGAGCAGGGACCAGAACCTGATGCCCAAGCCCAAGCAGAGGGCCCCTCCCCAGTCCCTGGGCCCCAGCGTCTACCCCGCCGAGAAGCAAACCCAGGTGACAGCAGGCCCGCGTTCTGCGGCGCGGGGGGACCTCCCCCAGGACTGGCCTGGGCGGGTGCGTCCCCTGCGGGAGCCAGGGGGAACCCCCAAAAGCTACCGTGGCGGTTAGGGGAGGGAGGAGGAGGCACTTGGCTCTTCGTAGAATGACTCGGGAATAGGGGAGCGAGAATTTCAGAACGAGGGAGGTTCCCAGGGGAGCGGCTTCCCAGGAGGCAGACGGCTCCTGGCGCTCCTCAGGGGACATGACAGCTTCCGGCCTGGGCTGGGCAGAGGCAGCCAGGTGAGGCGAAAGCTGTCCATGCCCAGCTCGGAGGGTCAGAATTTGAGGGGAGCAGGACAATCGGCTATGACAGAGGAAGACATTTCAAGTACGGAGGGCCACGTGATAGTCAAACGCATTTCTACTTTGGGTACAAAATTGGAATTAAGCGAAAACTCTGAAGTTTCTGTGACTGATGTCTCTGTGTCAAGAATCTGTGATTCTGTAGCAGGAGCTGCTCTGGGAAAGGGCGTGCTGGGTGTGTTCTCACACCTGAGGAAGTACTGCGCAAGACGGGGTACGGGGCTGGGGGAGTAACGGGGTGCGGGTAGCCTAGTGGGTCTCAGTATGTGTGATTGCTGACCATCAGCTTGGGCATCCCCTGGGAACTCCTTACATATGCAGATTTAGGGTCCCCACCCAGATTTACTGCACTAGAAACTCTGTCGGTGGCCCAGGAATCTGTTTAACAAGGCTCCCCCCACCACCCCACCACCTTACCCACAATTCTCATCAAGCCAACGTCTGAGAACCACTTGCCTAGAATTCCTCTTATTCTGGTTGACTTGCTCTCTGTATGTTTCTCACATAGTATTGAGTTTATTACTGTTAAAATGACAGTAGAGCATTTATTAATTATGCACTTATAAGTCAACACAAAAATGAACAAGATCTGGTACTTCCTCAGTAGGAATTCACAATCTGATGGGAGACTTAATATTAACCCAGACAAACTGCGATCTGCTCTACAGACAAGGGATAAACCCAATCAGGGCCCAGAGGAAAGAAGGGACTCATCCTGCTGATAAGCTGAGGGAAAGCACTATTGAGACAGTGACACGAGATTTGGAACTTGAAGGATGTGTGTGAATTCCAGCAAGCAGAGGAGGAATTTATTATTACTTAATAGCAGTTCAAATATCCTTAAAGTGAGGATATTTGACACTCAACAGAGTAAAATAGCTGTTATCTCTTATTTACCCAACAAGTCCCACAGCCTCGTTTGCTAGGGGCTGTGGATGTTAACAGGAAAGGGGAAATAAATGATCTCCATTATTTCACAAAGTCACTAATCACACAAGGTCATAGCTGGGGACTGTTAACTCAGATGCAACAGGAGCAAGCTGCAGAAAGGAGAATTACCCGGTGACAGCAAGAATGCACTACTGTGTGTTGAGGGTTCGATCCCTGAAATGAGGAGAGGGGATTGGAGGGATGTCAACAGAGACAAGGAGGGAAGCAATGGAGGAGTAACTGACTGAACTTGGTGGCCGCTGAGCGAGGCCATCAGAAATGAGGAAGAAGTAATAGTTCAGCAGTGCCTATACTTTGCCTCCTAAATTAAATGTGAATAAGGCTTTCAATTTGAAAACTTAAAAGGAAATTTAAGCCAGAGTTTCAATTAGTTAATCCCGCAACACAGAATATCTGGGGCTGGGTCAGAGCTAAGATCCAGACTGGTTTGAGGAGTCAGACTGCATCACTGATGACAGAGATCAGGGGAGTCTACCTCTGGGTCAGTCAGGGTCAGATCAGAAAAGAGAAACCACACAGCAGTTTGAACAGGGGAAATTTCAATGTAAAGAATTAGGAGCAATAATAGTGGATTGAAGTAACAAGGGGCTGGCCAGTAAGAAGCAAAGAGAAGTCTAAAGATTAGAGAAATAGAGATACAAGGAACAGCTGCTACCCATATGGCTGCCATGGTTCAGAACTTGCTAGGAACCATCCTCCATGGTGCCCATGAGGGTTGTCAGTACAGGCACCCTGCTACAGAACTGCCAGGGGTAGGGTGCCTGGGTAAGCTAGCGGTCGTGGTTGCTGCAGGAGCCTGGGACTGGAGAAGCCGTGCCCGGGACTGGAGAAGCCAATCCTGGGACTGGAGAAGCCAATCCTGGGACTGGCGAAGCCAAGCCTGGGACTGGAGAAGCCAAGCCTGGGACTGGAGAAGCCGTGCCTGCTCAGGAACCTACTGAACAAGCACCCTGGAATCAGGAAGCAAAACTCTTTCCTTCTGCAGTGTCTTCCAGCGCCCTCTACTGACACAGCTTTAATGCCAGTTGGGAAAGAAAAAAGGTTTAAAAGTCCCAGCCCCATTTTCACAGAGCGGTCAGAAAGGGTGCATGCACTCGGAACTGAAAAGCAACAAAGTGATAACCGGCACACTCTGAAACTATCTTAGACTATTTGGGACCCTGAAAAATGGTATCCTCTGATTTGCATGGAACTCACATTGTTATCGAGTTCAAGGGGTTCAAGACTTGTGGTGTTCTAAGAGCGAGAATTGGTTGTCATTAGGTAGTTTTACTTACTTACAACAAGTAAAGGAGACAAGAGGTTCACATCCAAAGTTCTGTCTCCCAGAAGGAAGGCTTAGCCATTGCTTATATACACTATTTGGTTAGTTACACATTGATTTCTTCTTTGCAGTTGGCTATATTTATCAGGTTGTATTCTTATCAAGTTCACCCTGTTTACAGCTACATCTGCAAGATATTGTGCTACATTTTAACATTTAGCAAGAATAGCATTTAGTAAGAACTGCCCAGACCTTGAGACCCTTGCCCTATACCTGTAGGAAACAGCTTACACTTGTCTACCACTGGAATTTTGCCAGGGAAAGACTTGCCTGATGGGCACCTGGCTATGTGTGCATCAAAAACTCTATAAAAGATTTATGCTGTTTAATCTGGGATTTCTACTCATAAAGACCTATGAAAAACAGGCAAACAAATGTTCTTTGCCTTGCTATTTATAAGAGAAAAATATACTTAAAAGTCTGATAACAAGAGAATGGTTAAATAAATTATGGTGTATTTACAAGATAGAATATTATGTGGTCATTAAAGATAATTAAAAACAATTTTTAATAAAATGGGAAAATACTCATGATAAAATGTAAAAAGAAGAAAAGGACCAAATAACATTTATGGTATATCCCTAATTTTGTTAAAATAAAAAGCGTGTGCTTAATGAAACAGAAAGAATTATAATAATGTTTATCTCTGAATAATGATTCATTTTTCTTCTTCATATCTATCTATATATTCTATGCTCCCTAACCTGAGCATGTGTTACTTCTATTCAAATAAAATGTATGATTCATTTTAAGGACTATGCACATCTCCAGCATTCAGCAGCAGGAGGGAAGCTTGACGTCATAATTCCTTCTGGGAGCTTCCCTTCAAGGTCTGATTTCTCTTCAGAAGCAGGCCTTTAACTGCTTGCTTACAGCTCCGCTGGGGTGGGGGTGGGGGTTAGAGTGGGGGTGGGGGGGTCTGTTTCTGCCCTTCTCATTTCCTCTTCATATCTCTGTTGAATCTTTCCTCTCTTTGTGCAAGAGGAGAGAACAAAAACATGTTGTGGTGTGATAACATGGTCTTCATAAAACTGCGGCTGACAGACGGCAGCAGGGCATTCCAGTTTGTTTACCGACTGCAGATCTTCCCTCCCTCCTCCTCGGCTAGACATTTATCAATTTATTTGTTACTGATGTTCCCTCTGAAACAATCCCAGGAAAAGAGGAGGCTCCTTTTTTCTCAGATTTTCACTTGCCAGATCAGTGTTCCAGAATCCTGCTTTTTTTTTTCTTTTTAACAGAACTCAGTTATCGTAAAGAAATGGATGCTACGTAACAATAAAATCTAATGTTCATATCAAATAATAAAGAGTATTAATCACTATCCATTTAATCGCTTCCTACATAGTGAAAGAAATTGCATTTTCATAGGACACTTTTAATAAATCACTATGTGACCAATCCCTTCCTCTTCTCATGAATCTGATGAAAGGCCAGCAGTTTAATAACAGATATTACTGAGAACATAATGGAGGGGAAGAATAATAGGAGAGCTGAGGGCAGACCTGGTTTAAACTATTAATCGCCCCCCGCCCCTGCCCTCTCCCCCGCTCCCCCACTGGACAAGAGATGGAAATTTTCTCTGGCCTGTGAAACAGAAGGCAGCTGGAAAAGAAGCAAGAAAACTGGAGGCTATTGGGGATCTCAGAAGAGAGAGTGTCTTTTCACACCTAGATCAGACCCAAATGGAATGGAAAACAATAGTGGAACTTTCTGCACTGATGGAAACATTCTATACTTGCACCATCCAATGCAGTAGCCACCAGCCACAGGTGGCTGTTGAGCCCCTGAAATGTGGCTACTGTGCCTGAGGAACTGAGTTTCAAATTAAATTAAACTTAATTTAATTTAAATATCTACATGTGGCTAATGGTTTCCATGTGGGCAACAAAGACAGCGATGTAGTAAGTTAGGAGAGCTGAGAGCTGAGGAGCTCTGTTCTTTCTCTCCAGAACTCTGATAAGGTGCAGGGACTTCTCATGTGCGCCTGCAGGGGGAGCCATAGAGTAAAAATGGGAGCAGGGGATGTCAGGGACACAGGGGTCCTGGGCAGCCCTAACTTCCCATGGCTCTGAAGTGGCATGGGGGGACAGCCAGCCACGTTTGCCTAAGTCTCCATTCCCCAGAAAGGTACAGAAATTAGATAAAAAGAGAGAAACACAAAGTCCCAGGGTCTCTTGGTCATAAGGAGGGAATGCTGCCGTAGAAAGTACTGTGAGTTCTGTGACAGTGGCCATGTGAGGATGCAGACCAAGAGCTGGAAGCCTCATTGTATGAGACTTTGGTGCTCCCCCATGTTGCCTCTCTAGGGCACACACTCATCCCCAGCTGCTGAGAGTAACGATTGCTGACCAGTATGCAGCGGCGGTGGGAATCGCCCCGGCTGTGGGAAACTGCCCCCTGGGTGGGAGTAGCCCACCGCTGCTGATGTAAGAATGCAAAGTCCGGCTTCCCTTGCTTCTATCTGGGACATTCCAAAGCAAGCTTGTCTAACCTGTGGCCCCTGGGCTGCAGGCGGCCCAGGACAGCTTCGAATGCCGCCCAACACAAATTTGTAAACTTTCTTAAAACATCACAAAAATTATACACAGATGGGTTATTTTTTTCTTTTTCTTTTGTCTTTTTTTTTCTTAGCTCATCAGCTATCATTAGGGTTCATGTATTTATGTGTGGCCCAAGACAAATCTTTTATCAATGTGGCCCCCAAGGAAGCCAAACAGCTGGACACTTCTGTTCTAAAGGGTCATTCCAACTCCAGAGCTCCTCCTAGGATGTGCTGAGGCCTCAGGTGCAAACACATCACAGGACAGCTTCTCTCTCTGCCCAGTCCTGCTGTTCTCATTCCATTATAGGTGTATCTCTCACAAACACCTTCCAGTAAACTCTCTCTATGGGTGGACAGTGTGCAATTCTCCATCTCAGAATGGGAGCTCATTCTAGGAGTTGGTGTTAGGTGAAGTCCTAGGAAGCCAACTCTAAAAACAGATTGGGGAATGGATCATTTGCTTGGTAGCTGGCGATGAGGAGCCCATAACGGGTGTTTGGTGGAATACAGGCAGCTCCTGGCATGAAGTAGCTATGCAATTGTTAAAATTTTCACTGGTGGTGAACTTGGGATGGGATACCAGTAGAAGGGGACACATTGGCAGGTACAATATTCCCTTGAAGAGGTATGAGGCAGATGGTGACTGAAGGACTATGAAAATCGGTGACAGTTGCTGAGAGCTATTGAATCATTGAAGAGAGATAATGGACAGCACAGGGGGTCATTTGCCAACTCACGGCAAAATGTGAAAGCCAGAGGGCCTCTCTGCCAATATCTAAGGAGAGTCTGCAGCTGAAGGGCAAACAGAGCAGAGAACCAGCTCAGGACTTAATCATAATCATGGAGCAACAAAGAATGCTGATTCTCATTCCCGAGGGCCGCCTTTTTTATTTTCCTTTTTTTTAATTCTTAAATTTATTGGGGTGATATTGATTAGTAAAAATTACATAGGCTCCAGGTGCACAATTTTACATTACATTCTCCACGTGTCGTACTGTGTTCATCACTCAGAGTCAGTTCTCTTTCCATCACCATATATTTGTGTCCCTGTCCCTTCTCTCCCACCCTCCTCCCCCCTTACCCTCAGGTAACTACTAAATTATTGCCTGTGTCCATGAGTTTTGTTTCTTTGTTGCTTTCAATTTTATATTCCACATATGAGTGGAATCGTGTAGTTCTTGGTTTTCTCTCTCTGGCTTATTTCACTCAGCCCATTTTTTAATTGAGTTTTTTGTTTTTTCTATTTTGATTGTTGGTTTATTGTTCTTTAGATTCCATATAGAAGTGAGATCATGTGGTATTTGTCTTTCTCAGTCTGACTAATTTCACTTAGCATGACATCTCCCGATGGCCTTCTTTATGGCCTCCATAATCAGGGCCCCAGGAGGAAAGGAGAGCAATTCTGAGACTTAAGATGTAAGTATTTGGGTAGACGCAACTTTGAATGTTCAGATTCCCGTGAATATTTTGCAGAAGTAGCAATAACCCCTGGCTTAGCCCTTCAGATTTTTTATAAACTATATCCTGATGTTATTTGTCCTTAAAAAATATCCAGTTAGATGGGCAAGGCTGGTATTATTATTTGCATCCTTCAAATGAGGGAATCAAGGTCTGGAGAGTTGTAAATACTAAAAGAATTCCTAACCTGGGACTTCTGACACCTACTCTAATGCTTTTCTCGTTAGGGAGGCAGATCTGGCTAAGTGGACACCAATGCAGTTGCTTTCTGCTCCTGGGCACACAGCTAAAGTCCATTTCCCAGGCCACTTGCCCTTGAATTGGAGCTTATGACTGAGTTCTGGACAATGAACTGTAGACAAAACTGATATCGCTACTTCCAGACCTGCATGCTTTGACCTAAAATACCACTTACGTGCCATCTTATTTCTCTCATGTCCACCCTGAGTGACTGACGGTTCTGTGTTGAAGATGGTGGCACTGCCAGATATGTATTTATTTTTACATTTCTTCTGTTTATGACAATTGGTACAGGCACACCTTGGAGATATTACGAGTTTGGTTCCAGACCACTGCAGTAAAGTGAATATCACAATACAAAGAGTTATCATCTTTTTGCCCGTAGAGGGTCTCGGCTTCAATTTGAAAGAAAAAATACCGCATCTTTGAAGCACCATAAAGTGAAGCCTAATAAAATAAGGTATGTTTGTATTTATTTAGGTAAAAAAGAAATAAAAGTAATTCATGGCAGGGAAAAAGTTAGCAAATCATAGGAAAGCACGTATGGGGAAAACTCATAGAGGGGGTATATGCACGAGAGGTCAAAACCCTGCAGTACAGCGCCCACGTTTCTACTGCACACGCAGGCACACTCCTTGCGGGTGTGTATAAACGCGAAGAGATTCGGAAGTGGGTGAATCAGGGAGAGCCGTCCCTGGAGCGTCGCGTGGCAGCTGCAAAGTAGTGGTGGGCGGGATGGGGTGAGCAGTTCAGGAGGTCCCGTTGACCCATAAATCACCTCACACTGAAAGCGTGCGTAATTGTTGCACATCAGGTCTGGTTCCTCAAATCTGAATACAGTCTCCTTGAGGGCAGAATGTGTACCTCTCTACCTCTGTGTTCCATGGCTTCAGGCCTGGGGCCGTACACTTGGGAGGCCTTCAGGAATGCCAGGGCAAGACGTTTGCAGAGGAGCAGCTGAGGTCTGAGGTTTCAGTGCACCCTGAGTACTGATGGAACCACAGCCTCCTGGTGGGCCCCAGTGAGCCACCTGCCAGAATGCACCTTCAGGTACGTATGGCTGTAGAGAGCTCTTGGAGGCCTGAGTTTTAGCCTGGGGTCTGCAGTCCCAGGCCCCTGCTGCTCTGGGTGTGTGTGAGAGGGGTGGGGATAGGGCATTCCCCAGCGTGGATCCAAAGGAAAGAGGCGGCAAGGCAGCAGGGTCCGGAGAGCTGCCCGTCTCTGTCCTCTGTGCCCGAGGCCTCCTGGGCAGCTACAGGTGAGGACATTTGCGAAGAGGCAGGTTGGATTTGTTCACCCATGGCAGAGCTGAGTGAAAAGTGGAAGAACATCTTTCCCACAGAACTGTTTTCATCACTCTCATGTGCCGGGTGCCAGGCTGGCTCCCTGGATCCCTGAGATGCCCACAGAAGAGCACAGACGAGTGGTAGAGAGAGCAAGTACCGTCAGGCAAAGCAGGAACAGAGAGGCCCTGGCCAGGGGACGTGGGTCACAAGCACAAGGGATGCCGGGAGGCAGCCCTTTCAGGTAAGGGCCCTCCCAGAACTGGCACAAGCTCAATTGCAGAGATAGGGAGGAGGGCCTGAGGAATTCTGCAGCACCTCCGAGGCCCATCCTGGTTCTCATCTGGGGCTCTCAGCCGTTGACAAAGTGGAAGTGATCGTTTCTCTCTCCTTCCCCCTCCTCCACACCCTCTCCCTTCTAGTCCCTTCCTGGTTTTCCCAGGTAGCCGAGGTCCTTCCCATCTGGACTTTCCTTGGAGTAGAGCACCAAGACAATCTGTCACAGCATAGGTCACCATTGCAGGGATTATGAGAAGTGTGCACAGGGGTAGGCCTTGGAGAAGCAGGCAGAGGACCCCCTGCCCTGCCACACTCCACTGGATGGGAAAGGAAGGGGTCTGGGGCCCTGTGAGATGCTGTCACTCTCCTTTGCTCCAGGTTCCATGAGCTGGTAGCCAGGCTTCGGGAGGATGATTAAGTATGAAAAAAGAGGGAGGCTGGAACCCCAATAGGGTATTCCCACCTCAGAAAAGATCCTTGGGTCCCACAGGTAACCAAAGCCAAAAGGTACCATACCTAGAAGCACTGCAGGCTTGGCCGATGGGACCGTGGCAACTGTGAGACACTGGAGAGTAGAGACCATCTGATTCTTAGGGCTCTGTGTCGGCATTTCGGAGGCCTGACACCCCAGCAGGTGGAGGACTCCACAAGGCCCATGATGCTTCTCGTAGAAAGGACTAGGCCTTGGGGTCAGAATTGGAGTTGCCTTAACGGAAATAAATTTAGCTAACTGAGATTCGTACACATTGTATTTGTTTGCTTGTGTAGCTTTCTCTTTTCCACCTCAGCCCTCTTCAAAGTGGATTATCACTTGTATAAACTAATGTATACGTATATGTTTTTTTCCTAATGAATCAACTTTATTTTTTAGAGCAGTTTGAGATTCCCAACCAGGTTAAGCAGAAAGTACAGAGGGTCCCCATACACCCTCCGCCCGCCCTCCACACACACCCAACTCCACCTGCCACATCCCACACCAGACTGGTACATTCGTTACAGTCCGGGAGGCTCCACTGACTCACCGTTATCACCCCAAGTCCGTGGTTCACGTTGGGACCCACTCCTGATGTTGTACATGTTGTGGGTTCTGACAAATCCATAATGAAATGTATGCTCCACCGTAGCATCATACAGAAGGTTTTCACTGCCCCGCAAGTCGTCTGTGCGTGGCCTGTTCAGGCCCACCACTGCCACTCCCCCTGCAACCACCGACCTTTGTCCTGTTCTGTAGTTTCACCATTTCCCAAATGTCATGTGGTGGGAATCACACAGTATGAAGCCTTTCAGTTTGGCTTCTTTCACTTAGTGACATGCGTTTATGATTCTCCGTGTCTTTTGAAGGTTGCTAATTCTTTCTAGTGCCAAATAGTATTCCATTGTCTGGCTGTACCAGAGTGTGTTTATCCCTTCACCTACTGAAAGACATCTACAGAAAGTAGCTGAATTGTTCCTTTAGGGCAGCAGAGCAGGGTTAGAACATAGGGAAGTGGTAAGTAAAAGGCACAAGGTTTCTTTTTGATGTGACTAAAGTATTTTAAAATTGTCCGTGGTGATTGCTGCAAATGACTATTGGTATGCTAAAAAACCAACCCGTTGAATTATATCCTTTAAATGGGTGAATTCTATGATATGTAAATTATATTTCAAGAAAACTTTTGTTTCAGCCAGCTCCCTGCCTCAAGGTAGGACCAGGGTTGAGGTAAAAGTCATGCTTTAGCTGTCCCTGTGTGATCAGGCTGATGAAGATGAGACCACATTCTTGCTTAGTCCCTTCCCACTGTGTTACCTAGTTTCCCTCACTCCCTGTCTTCTCAGAGCATGCCACAAAATAAATGACATGCACGTGAATCCCTGTCTCAGCTCTGCATCCAGGCAAACTGGCATCGGATAATTAGGATCAAAGTCAGTTCTAGGAAGCAACTCCAAGGATGGTTAATTGCTAAGGTATTGGGGTGAACTAGTTTGAGAAATGCAGGTGAAATACACTGGTTCTTATAATCTCTCTAGCATTTGAGAGTACAGGGGTATACCAGGTATCTATTGCTGTGTAATAAATCAACCCAAAACTTCATGGCTTAACACAATGACTTATTAATTCTGACTATTTTTCATGAATTGCCATGATGACTGTCATGGCATGGGGTGGCTGCATGGTTTTTCTGCTCCATATGATGTAGGCTGATATAGGAATGGCCTGGTGGGTCACTTGGGGTCAGTTGTACCCCTTTGAGAAAAAAACAAACCCTCCAGATTGTACCAAAAAATGAGCTTAGAAAATGAGGAAAACACAATACTAAAATTCTAGAATGCAGATTTCTGACCTTGTGGCTAAGGATGGACTTGGCTAGCACAGCAGATAGGTCATCTAATCCCAAACCTCTTTCTGGTACCTCAGACTAGGTACCAGGTAGCATGCTAAACAAACCCTCCCAGACTTCCAGCATAGGGTGGATATGGGTGGGCATTATTTCTCTGTCTCTTGGGG
Source organism: Lyroderma lyra (assembly GCA_004026885.1). NCBI lineage: Eukaryota > Metazoa > Chordata > Mammalia > Chiroptera > Megadermatidae > Lyroderma > Lyroderma lyra. The sequence continues at coordinate 27,154 of PVJL010009508.1, forward strand.
TCCTCCATTCTTCTCAGAACAGGTTTGTATTTAATCTCTGAACACAATGTGGGCTCACAGATCACCTGCTCTGACCTAGGCCACACAGAAAGGGGACTCCTGCATGAGGTAAGCTTTGCTCTACCTGCCCTCAAGCGATCCTTCTCTGACATCAGTCTATATAGAAGTCAGAAAACTCTTTCTATAGAAGGCCAGATATTAATGGTAAGTATTTTAGGCTTTGTGGGCTATACCATCCCTGTCAACGAGTCAACTCTGCGGTTTCAGTGCAACAACAGCAACAGTCCATAATCAATGAGCATGGCCACATTCCAACAAAACTTTAACTATATATGGGCACTGAAATTATGTGATTTTCACGTGTCATCATTCTTCCTTTGATTTAAAAAATATTTTTATTTTTCAATTACAGTTGACATACAATATTATATAGCTTCAGGTGTACATCATAGCAGCTAGACATTTATATAACTTATGAAGTGATCACCATGATAAATCTAGTACCCATGTGAAAACATACATAGCTGCTACAATATTACTGACTGTATTCCCCATACTATACTTTATATCCCCAGGACTATTTTGTAACTATCAATTTGTACCTCTTAAATCTTCCCCCTTCCCCCATCCCATCAATATCCCCTCCCATTTGGCAACCATCAAAATGTTCTCTGTATCTATGATCTGTTTCTGTTTTGTTTGCTTATTATTTTGTTTTTTAGAATTCACATATAAGTGCGATCATATGGTATTTGTCTTTCTTTGTCTGATTTATTTTACTTACCATAATACCCTCTAGATCCATCTGTGTTGTTGTAAATAGCAAGATTTCATTCTTTTTAAGGCTGAGTAATATTCTCTTGCACATATGTATCACTTCTTGTTTATCTATTCATCTATTGATGGACACTTAGGTTGCTTCCATGTCTCGGGTATCATGAATAATGCTGTAATACCTATATGAATGCATATGTCTTTTTGAATTAGTGTATTGGGTTTCTTTGGATAAATACCCAGAAGTAGAATTGGTGGTTTCTTCTTTATCTCCTATTATAGCCTTTGTTTTAAAGTCTATTCTGTGGCATAAGTATTGCTACCCCAGCTTTTTTTTTTTTCATTTGCATTAAATCTCTTATTACATCCCTTTACTTTCAGTCTGTGTGTCTTTCAATCTAAAGTGAGCCTCTTGTAGGCAGCATATGTAAGGGGCTTGTTTTCTCATCCAGTCAGCCACTCTGTGTCTTTAGATTGGAGCATTTAATCCATTTACATTTGAAGTAATTGGTGATAGATATATAGTTATTGCTATTTTATTGTTCATATTTTTAATTTTTCTTCATCTTAAAGAAGTCCCTCTAACATTCCTATAATACTGGTTTGGAAGTGATGAACTCCTTTAGCTTCTTCTTGTCTGGGAAGCTCTTTAGCTGTCCTTGTTCTAAATGATAGTCTTGTTTGGCAGATTAATCGTGGTTGTACATCTCTGCTTTTCATGACTCCAATCCCTTCTGGCCTGCAAAGCTTTTGTTGAGAAACCAGCTGTCAGTCTCACAGGAGCTCCCTTGTAGGCAACTAACTGCTTTTCTCTTATTGCTTTTAAGATCCTCTCTCTGTCTTTAACCTTTGGCATTTTAATTATAATGTGTCTTGGCATGGGCCTCTTTGGGTTCATCTTGTTTGGGACTCTCTGTGCCTCCTGGGCTTGTATGTCTATTTCCTTCCCAGGTTAGGGAAGTTTTCTGTCATTATTTCTTTAAATAGGTTTTCAATTTCTTGCTCTTTTTCTTCTCTTTCTGGTACCTCTATGATGCAAATGTTGGTACTCTTGATGTCCCAGAAGCCTCTTAAATTATCTTCGTTTTTTTTTTAATTCCTTTTTCTTTTTGGTGTTCTGATTGGGTGTTTTGTGCTACCTTAAATTCCAAATCACTGATTTCATCCTCTGCATCATTTAATCTACTGTTGATTCCTTCTAATGTTTTATTAATTTTAGTCATTATATTGTGCCACTTGTACTGGGCTTGGCAGCGCCTGGGAGAGGTTAAGTGGGGAACTGAGGGGGGCTGCCGCTAGTGCTGGGCTTGGGGCTGCTTAGCAAGAGGTACAGGGCGTGCTGAGGTGAGATACTGCTCATTTGAGATTTAGGAACCTTTGAGAAATTTTAGGAGAGTCTGCAGCATGAGTTAAAACAGGCCAATTGTATGGAAAAGCCACTGGAATGGGCTTGAGTGGACTCACAAGTTGGACGTGGTGGGATCTCAGAGATTCAGCAGGGTGGTGGAAAGCTGTTAGCTAGGCTGATGGAGACTCAGATATGGCGCCTGCCCGCATATGCAGGCTGTGTTGTGGGAGGGCTTAATAAAGGAACAATAGTTTCTGTCAGCACTCTTGTCTGGGAGAAAGCTGCCCCTCCTGCCCTTGCCCTGAAGTCAGACAGTTCAGTTCCTCCCTGTATGTCCCTGGCACTTTTTGTGCTACTGCTCCAGTGCTGGCGTTCAGGGCAAGTGAGTCCCTTAGTGAGTTAGTCTGTGTGTGAGCCCTTCAAGAGGAATGCCTGGGGACTCCTGCAGCCCTCTGTGTCACTCAGCCACAAACTTCACTGGTTTTCACAGCCAGAGGCACAGAGACTTCTCTTCTCAGCACCAGATTCCTGGGTTCGGGAGCTTGGTGTGGTGTTGGGATCTCTCAATCCTTGGGGAGGACCTCCAAAGCTGAGATACTCCTCCTGATTTTTAACTGCCATGCCGAAGTGTGGGACTTGCCTGTTCCTTGTCTCCGTCCCTCCTATCAGTCCCGATGTGGCTTCTTCTGTTACTCTTAGTTTTACAACTTCTGTTCAGCTAATCTTCAGGAGATTCTCAATGATGGTTTTTCTGTAGTTTAGTTGTAATTCTGACGTGGTCATGGGAGGAGGTGAGCACAGCATTTACCTACTCCACCATCTTGACAAGAAACCCGATTATTTTCAACCATTTAAAAACATACAAGTTAGTCTTTACTCATGGGCCATGCATTTACTATGTCCATACCAGGCAGCGTCTTAACACTTTGTGTTTTGTTCTTACAACAGCCCTTTTAGTTAGATATCTTCATTATTCCCCTCTTAAAATGAGAAAAGTTAGGCATAGAGATATTAAATAACTCACTTTCTTGTCTTGTTCTAGAGTCATCCAGAAGTATTCAACAACTCTGCCATAGATTCTATCAGGAAGAGAAATTCATGGGCATGAACACAGGGCCTTGAAGAAATTTTAATTGAGAGAAGAATGGGGGTGGAGGGGGAGGGGAGGGAGAGGTGAAGGCTGGGGAGTGAGTGGATTTGTGGGTTTTGGAGAAATAGGTACCCTGTCTTTTTGTCAGTGTCAAAAAGATGCCATGTCTTTAGCAGGCATGGATCAGGACAGCAGGACAGCCCCGGCTCATGTGGTCAATGATCAGATAGGATCCTTGCACAAACATTTTTTTGGACCAGCAGAAGGTCCCCAAACTATGACATAACCTTATGAATGGGGACCCTGGCCATGACTCAAGTTAATTTCTTCTGCTAGGTTAGAGATGAAATTTAAGTTGAGCTCTAAGAAGTAAATAAGTTTAGATTCCTTGCATACTTGTATTGATGGACTGAGATTCAGCAACTTACTTGCTTGTTGAAGACTTTTTGTTTTTTGGAACTATAAGGACCAAGAACGTGAACATGAACACAAAATATAGTAGTCCTCTCTTATCTAAGCATTTCTTTTTTCATGGTTTTAGCTACCTGCTATCAACTGCAATCTGAAAACAGTAAATGAAAAAATCCAGCAATAAACAATTAATAAGTTTTAAATGTGTAACCTGATAAAATCTCACACCATCCCACTCCGTCTCATCCAGGATGTGAATCATCCCTTTGTCCAGCATATCTTCGCTTCCTGTCCTGTTAGCTACTTAGTAGCCTTCCGGGTTATCAGATATCACAGTGCTTGTGTTCAAGTAACTCTTACAGTAAGTAGCCTAATGGTTGTCACAAAGCTATGCCATTCAGGTAACTTCATGTCATCAAGTAGGCATTGTATCATCTCACATCATCACAGGAAGCAGGATGAGTCCAGTACAATCATATATTTTGAGAGAGAGAGACTAAAAGTCATTCACATAACTTTTATTACAGTATAATTGTTTTATCTTATTATTGCTGTTGTTAATCTCTTACTGTGCCTCATTTATAAATTAAACTTTATCATAGGTGTATATGAATTGAAAAACCATCTATATAGGATTCAGTATCATCTACAGTTTCAATAATCCACTGGAAGTCTTGGAACATATTTCCTGTGGATAAGGGGGGACTCCTGTCACCCTGGTGCACTCTCCCCGCACACCTCCAAGTGTAGTTCTGGGCCCCCATGGTGTCATCCAGACATGCTGCTCCCCAAACTCAGTGATGGTGTCCGTTAAATCCATGCCCCTCAACTGAACAGCAAGTTGTGCACAGTCAGAAGGCATTCATTTCAGGAGGAGTAATTTTTTCTCTTTTTGTTATTTTTTATAAATCTTTTGAGTGTTTAAGAGCTTCTGAAATCTATCCAGGGAAACCAGAGAGACGGCTGTAACCAGAGCTGGAGAGAAACCTCTCCAGATCACGGTGAGCGAGTTTTTGCCAAAGCTCTCAATCTCCCACCAATTTCCTGGTAACCATTATGAAAACAAACGGTAAAAGGTAGAAGTTAAGAATGAGAAGAAAATAAAACTATTAAGATAAAGTTACCTCTTTAAGGGCATAAACAAATAAAATGAAAAGGAGAAGGAAAGGAATGAATCACGGTTCAAATGCATAACACAAATCTAAAACAGACAAAGAAGCTTAATAAACCAGGTGGTGAAATTAATGGCACAGTTTAAATATAAAATTATTTTAAAGGAATTTACGTAATGGAAAATGCGAAAATGAATACCAGCAAAAAAGTACCAAATGACCTTTAAGAATGAATAAATCCCAGAGCCAATAGAATGTGTTCAGATAATCAAAGAGACTAAACGCTTAAGAATAAACATTATAAAATAAATAAAAATAAGGAAGCTAATTAATTTAAAATGTAAAGAATGTTTAAAAAGATTGAAACATATTAAACAAGAAGATAAAAAACATTGAAGATAAAATAGTTACTACTAAAGTATAGCAGGGCAAAAAAAAGAAAAATAATACGGGGAAAAGCAGCAACAAAAAAGATTAAAAATCAAACACAATGTTACAAAAGCAAAATATTTAAAAATTGCCTACAAAATCAAAGTTTAAAAAGGAAATATTTAAAGCCAAACCTATATGAAAAGATTAAAAAGCTAGAATTAGAAAACTGATAAAGATTTGAAGGGTGAAAAACTAGTACTGTTTAAAAGAATTCAAAGCAACATACAGCAGAATAGAAAAACACACAGAGACAATACAAAAATAGAAAGACCAAATCCTCCATAAGGAATGATACGCTCATGAAAAATAGTCAAGGGTAAGTGTTTCAGAAGGAAGGCTGAGGCAGCCCCACGGAGCGACGAAATGGGGTGCAGGTTGAAGGCAGAGAAAGGGAGCAGGACCCCAGTCTTCTGCCCTCACCCCCTGTGGGAGCCCCCCAAAGGCTGCTCCAGAGGAGAAACCACACTGCAATCATAAGCAGCTGGCAGCCAGACCCGGTAAAACAAGCAGGCTGCCAGGAGGCCCCCTCCCCCCGTGCCCTCCTGGCCCCCTCCCCCCCGTGCCCTCCTGGCCCCCTCCCCTCCCCCGTGCCCTCCTGGCACACCCCCCCGCCCCGTGCCCTCCTGGCCCCCTTCCCCTGTGCCCAGCTGCAGCAGTCAGTAGCTGTCTGTGGCAGAGGCAGGCACCTTGTACACTGTGGGTCACAAACGGTATAGGTCAGGACTAAAAGGACACACCGGCTTGGAAGACAGACTGACTGGTCCTTCTTAGCTACATGCTCCTAAGCAACTTTCCTAACTAGTCTAAGCCTCAAGTTTCTCATGAGAAACGTAGGAATACTGTATCTACCTTAGAAAGCTGTTTGGAAGATTTCACAAGATTAAGCTTACGAATTTTATTATAAACAATCAACAAAGTATAGCCTTTATTATTTACTCACTGGGAGAAAAAAGTCCATGTTCATTCCAGCTGCACAGGAAAAAAATGTGTTTTTTTAAAGGTGTTAGGATTTTTTTGAAGGAGAACCTTCAAGAAAAGGTCCCACAGTGACATTGTGGTTTTTGGTTTTGTGTTTTGTTTTGTTTTGTTTTGTTTTTGGCTTAAAACAATACAAATTTATTAGTTTACAGTTTTGTAGCTCAGAGCCTTGAAATCAAGGTGTAAACAGAGCTAAATGTTTCCTGTAAGTTGTAGGGAGAAGTCATTTCCTTTCCTTTTCCCACTTCCAGAGGCCACCTACCACATCCTTTGGCTTGTGACCCTTTCTGTTCTATTTGCACAACCAGCAGGACAGATCTGAAATCTCTCCCTCTCCTCTCTCCTTTCTCCGCTCTCCTCTCTCCTCTTTCTGTCATTGTATCTCTCTGACATATGCTTCCATCTCACATAAGGACTCATCATTGTATCAGTCCACTCAGATAATCCAGGATAATCTCATCTCAAAATGCTTAATTCGTCATATCCGTGAAGTCCCTTGGATGTGTGAGATAACATATTTATAGGTTCTGGAGATTAGGACACGGGCATCTTTAGGAGATCATTATTTTATTTTCCATATCCTCTCTAAGGACTAGCCTAGAATCTGTGCTAAAGTACCCTGTCTTTGAGCCCTAACTCATGCTACAGGCGAATTATTTGGATCTGCCTCAAAGGCATCTGCAGCATCAGACCTCTGCAGGTGAGAACGTTGCCCCTGACTTTGACCCAGTGCTAGGTCCAGTGGCAAACAGAAAACCTTCCTTGGACAGAAAGGTGGGGACCAGCAGTTTGTTGCAAAAGCCAAGGGGGACACTGAACCCTGGGCATGTAACTGCCCCAGCTCTCCAGGAAGATACAACAAAGGTAAAACAGGGAGAAGAACCCATTGGAAGATGGAAGAAAACTCAATCAGCTTCCTACATTTTTTCAGCTCCACTTACATGGAAGTGTGTGTGTGTGTGTGTGTGTGTGTGAGAGAGAGAGAGAGAGAGGGAGAGAGGGAGAGAGGGAGGGAGAGAGAGAGAGAGAGAGGGAGAGAGAGAGAGGGAGAGAGAGAGAGAGAGAGAGAGAGGGAGAGAGAGAAAGAGAGAGAGAGAGGTGTACAATTCAATGGCATTAGTATATTTTTGATGTTGTTCAACCACCTCCACAATCTAGTTTCAGAACATTTTCATCATTATAAAAGGAAACCCAGACCCATTAAGCAGTCACTCCCATTTCCCCTCCCTTTAACCGCTGACAACCACTAATCTATTTTCTATCTCTGTAGAATGTCATATTCTAGAGATTTTATGTAAATACAATCATATAATATAATACCTCTTGTGTCTGGCTTCTTTCACGTACCATAATGTTTCCAAGGTTCATACATATTGTAGCATGTATCAATGTTTTGTTAATTTTGTGACCAAAAAATATTCCATTGTATGAAGATGCCACATTTGTTTAGCCATTCATGAATAAACAACGGACTTATCCGTTGAGGGACAGTTGGATTGTCTCTAACCTTTGGCCATTTTGAATGATACTGCTTTGAATATTCATCTACAAGTTTTTGTTTGAATACCTGTTTTCTTTTGGGTATATACCTAGGAGTTAATTTCCAGGGTTATACAGTAATTATGTTTAATGGGCCATCTTTTAAAAATACAGCATAAATAAAACTTAAATAAATTCAACAAAAAATATATTACCATATTCCAATAGGTAAAGATGATGAAAGAAAGGATGAAAGAAAAAAAATGGAAGAACAAAACATCTATTAGTTGGGATACTGGTTCAGTTGCTGTAAAAGAAGCAAAATAACAATCCCCTGAACAAAATAAGAGATTGTTTTTCAATTAAGTTAAGAGTCACGGGTCCAGGGACCAGACTCCTGTCTTTAACAACTTCCCACTCTCTACCATCACGCCATACCTAGGGTGACCAGCTCGTCCCAGTTTGCCTAAGGCTTTCCCAGTTTTAGCTCAGAAAGTTCTGCGTCTCAGGAACCCATACAAACGGGAGCCATTGATCACACTGTAATATGCCACCCAGCAGTGGGGGGCGGAGGCAATGGAACTGGAGGTGCACGTATTGTTTCCCATTAGCCAACATCTAGTCACATGGCCACATCTAGTTATAGAGAAGGCTGGGAAATGTAATCTTGAGCTGGATGACTATGGGCTTAGCTAAAACTCGGGGATTCATTACTAAAAGAGAGGATAATAGATATGCAGGAACAACTAGCTATCTCTGCCAACATATATGACAAAGAGAAATACATTACAGTACAGGGACACGATATAAGTAGAGACCTATGCAAGGACAAAGGCGGGATATGTCATTAGGTTTGTCACTACTGGGGTTTGTAAGTTTGATTGTTAAGAGATTATTTCCTCTTTGGATACTTAGGATTCCACCAGTTGGTGCTAGTACCACATTGGACAGGTGATAGTTAAATCTGTACCTATTTTTCCTTCCCTCCTTCCCTTCCTTCCATCATTTCTTCCTTCCCTCCTCCCTTCTTTGTAGTAAGAAACATCACTTTATCGGTCAGGATCCGGGCAACAAACTGCACGCCCAGATGATAACTGAGGAGTACGAAATGAGGGGCCTATTTACACGGCAAGAGCACGGTTAAGGTTAACCACAAGGATGGTGCAATAGTCCAAGGCCAGCAACAATGTGGGAGGAAGAGGGCAAAGGAGTTGCTAGGCCCTGGAAGGAGACTGCCACTCAGCAGGAGTTGTGACCTTCACTAAAGGAATGCTGTCAACCCAGGACCCATCAGGGAAGGAAGAGCCTGGGCAAAGGACAAACCACCCTGTCTCTCCTCCTACCCTCCGATCTCCTACCCAACGGGAGGGTCAGCCTCCTGAGGCACAGCTGACAGTGAGACAGGACATGCTGCCTAGGAAGTGGACAACCCCCTCCGCAGGTGCCTCACTGGTTACAAAGTAAATGTATCCAGTGCCTGCAGCTGGCCAAGAAAGAGTTTCTGATCCCTGTGATCGGAACCTGACCTTTGACTAATTATAATGTTACTATAATCTTATTTGTATTGAAGTTGCTACAATGGGACCTTACCAAACCCTGCCTCCCGGAGGTATAGGTCAAGATTTCCTCAGTGAGACTCCTTTCTGACTTAACCCCCACTCACTTCTCAAGTGTGTACTTTGGTGTAAAATAAACCTCTGTGCTTTTCACTGCATCTGTTTCACTCTTGAGTTCTTTCTCATGTGAACACAAGAATGCTGTCACCACTGTTCTGGGTTGAGTCCTCTTGGACATGCCTGTTGAGTCCCTGGCCACAACAGGAAAAGGGAAGATCTGGACGGGGAGATACAAAAAATAACCAGCATGTCAGTGTTTCATTGAAACAGCTGAAGTGTAGAGAGTTAATAAGCATGATTTAAATGAATTAATAAACATTAAATAGAAGGAGCTACCTTTTAAATTAGCCCTAATATTATTCATTATAATTTAATCTAATCCTGGTCTCCTAAGGAGATCTCAATTTGCAATTCCCTTTGGAATTCACCTGGTATCTTATTTTGAAGCCTGGCCTAGGACTTCTACTTCCCCACCAGCCTCACTTTGTAGGTTCCTATCACTGTTTTTAGTAACTTATTTTAACATTTTGTGAAATCTTTTTTTTTTTAACCCCTGTAATTATTCTTTTGTCATGGCTTACCAACTGGGAATGCATTCCCCGCCCCCATCTGATAATGATAACCAAATAAATAGAAACAAAATAAACTTTTATGAGCACATATTTATCCTGGGCTTCCAGGGAGAAGTTTTAAAATAGATTTCAAGATCTCAGTAAGTTATTGATCTTTAAAATTCTGCTTTTCATTATAAAGAAAGCATATACATCCGTAAGATAAGCACTAATTCCCGAACTGATCAATGGACAGAGGGTATGAAGTAACAATTTTAGAAAAAATTGTAAGAAATAGTCAGCCTTACTAGTAATCAACGAAAAGCCAATTTTCAAAACAACCACATTCAAATTTGGTTACCAGCAAATTAGCAAAAACAAAATTTGTAAAATAGTATTCAATACTATTGAGGGTGCAGCAAAAGAATGTAAGTTGTCCACTGTTTTGGAAAGCATTTTGACAATATGTATCAAGACTCTAAAACGTTGATTATATTTTCACAACTGACAATTTACCACATGCTGGCCCTTTCTCTACAGGGTTTTGGTCAGGTTTCCTGCAGTTAACAAGGCACACCCTTTTCTTGTCTCTCTGGTGTGTGAAGGAAAGTGGAGATGGATAATAAACAGGTAAATAAATCAACAGGATAATTTCAGGTATTATAAATCCCAGAAATAAAAGAAATGTGTTAGTGGGGAGTGGGAGGAAAAGGGGAGGGAGTGCAGAGAGGAGCTGTCAGGGAAGACCCCTTTAAAGTAATAAATGCTGAGTTGAGATCTTAATGAATAGGAAAAGCCAGTCTTGGGAAGATCTGAGTGAAGAGAGTTCCAGCCTTGTCTGCCAGTGGCATGGTCCTAGGTGGGACCCAGCCTAGTATCTCGGAGGTGTTAAAGGCCTGTGTGGAAGGTGCCAGGAGTTAGGACAGGAACCAGAGGGGTGGTGGGGCCAGTGCAAGAGGATATGCATGCCATGGTAAGGGTTTGGGTTTTATTCTGAATATGATGGACATCATTGCAGAATTCTAAACAGGGGAGTGATGGAAATTAGGAAGATCACTCTGTCGATCTGTATCTATTAATACTAATTTACAAACAGTTGCCCTGGGTATCCTTAGGGGATTAGTTCCCTAATCTGAGGGTGCTTCAATTCCTTAGACAAAATGGGGTAGTATTTGCATATTAACCTACACACATCCTCCTGTATACTTTAAATCATTTCTAAATTACTTATACATAGTACAATGTAAATGCTCTGTATATAGTTGTTACAATGTATTGTTTAGGGAATAATGATCAAAAAAGTCTATACATGTTCAGTGCAGATGCAACCATCATAGGCCTAACTACATAGTACATGTCAGCAACAATGTAACATTTTTCCAAATATTTTGAATCTGCAGCTGGGTGAAGCCTCAGATGTGGAACTTGTGGACATGGAGGGCAGCCTACATATCCGTGATACAGTGTTACAGCTCCAGCCCTGCCCTAGAGTTTATAGCACCCTGGTGGAGCAGAGGCTTGCAATAGAAATGAGGTTGAATTATCAAAAAAGTTAGTACCTGTTGCTTACCTGAGTTGCTGTGTGTTGCAACTCCTGTGTTTGTATAAGAAGGCAGTGTTATATATTGCTAGGAGTGTAATAACTGGAGCCAGATTGCCTAGGTTTGAGCCTCAGAATACCAGCAATGCTGCTTATTAGTGATACGTCCTTAGGTGAGTGCATCTGTCAGGATAGGTTTCAGGGGTGTCCGAACTTTTGGCTTCCCTGGGCCACATTGGAAGAATTGCCTTGGGCCACATATAAAATACACTAACATTAAAGAAAGCTGATAAGCTAAAAAAAAAATCTATGCATAATTTTCGTAATGTTTTAAGAAAGTTTATGAATTTGCATTGGGCTATATTCAAAGCCATTCTGGGTTGCATGCAGCCTGTGGGCCCCAGGTTGGACAAGCTTGGGTTAGATTATGCTGTGGTAGGCTGATCACACATACTGTTTTAAATGGGACAGAAAACAACAGTACCGTCCTGTTTTGAACAGTACATCTGGTCAGCCTACCGACACCTTGAATTTAGTGCAGTGAGCCTAGGGCGACCATGCATACCATTTGAAACAGTGCCGTTTTCTGTACTGTTGTTTTCTGTAGTGTTTAAAACGGTGTATCTGGTCAGCCTATGCTGTGGTAATAAATGACCCTGCAAATTGCAATAGTTTACAGCAGCAAACGTTTGCTTCTTTTCTCCTTCGTGCTATGTGTTTATTGCGGAGTAAGCTGTGTCTCCAGTGCGTGTTGTTTTCACTTCAGGACCAGTGCGGGTGGAGCAGCCTTTGTATGGAATATGGTCAGTTGCTGGGGCAGAGGAAAAGGAGACATGGAGAATTATGTGCTGGTTTTTAAAGCTTCTACTTTGAAGTGATCCACTTCAGTTCCAACAGTGTGAGAGTGGGCTTTTCATAGAAGAAAGAGAAAGGAAACAGCTCAGGGTGAAAGAAAGAGTTATGTATTTCCAAACATTTTGCAGCACAGAAAACATGTGCTTCTTGAGGGTCATGCTGAGAGGATATGGAGCATGGGTCAGTTAGTTTGTGATGGTGTTAAAGGTACCATCCAGCTCAGATTCTCATGGAAATAGACTTCGTGATGAACCACAAGTAAGCACCTAAGCACAGTCACGTAGGCAATGCCACTCCTGAAGACGATCTGTGGGAGAGGCCACTGTGTAAAAAATGAGGTGTTAGATCATGCTGAGTGAAATAAGCCAGACAGAAAAAAAAACCCAAGAACTACATGATTCACTCATATGTGGAACATAAAACTGAAAGCAACAAAGAAACAAAACTCACAGACCCAGTGAGTTAGTGGTTACCTGAGGGGAAGTGGGGAGAGGGGGGAGAAGGGACAGGGACACAAATACATGGTGAGGGAGAGAGAACTGACTCTGGGTGATGTGCACTTAATACAACACACAGACGCAGTGAAGAATTGTGCACCTGGAACCTACGTAATTTTTTTTTTTCTTTTTGTATGTGGGTAGCTCCCTGACTGAGAATCGAACCCAGGCCACAGCGCTGACAGCGCCAACGCCGAAGCCTTAAGCCACTACACCACCAGGGAACTCCCCCGTAATTTTTACTAACCAATGTCACCCCAGTAAATTCAACAACAACAACAAATCAGCATGGGCTGCACCCCCCACTCTTCCCTTTCTCCCACATGTCACATCCAATCCATCAGCAAAGCCTTAAAAATACATCTATAATCTGACCGCCTGTCCCCCCTCCACTGCTCCCTCTGCCTCCCACCTGAACCACAGCAAGAGCCTCCTAACTGGACCCCCAATTTCTACGCTTGCTCCAAGGAGGATACTGGACAACCATATGTCACATCATGTCTCTGTTAGTTTGAAAATCTTCCAGTGGCTTCCCATTACACGTAGATTAAAATGCAAGGCCCAGGGGTGGCCTTCTGTTATCCGTTTGGCCTCATTCCGCTTCACTCACTCTGCTGAAGCCACTCTGGCCTCCACGGGGACGTCAGATACACTCCTGCCTTGAGGCACCTGCTGGTCCCTCTGCCGGGAACACTCTTCCCCCAGCTACCCACACGGCTTGTTCCCGCACATCCTCAGGTCATTGCCCAGATGCCACCATCTCACCTGGGACCCTATTCTAGCTTTCTTTTTCTCCAGGGCACTTACTATCTTCTGATGTTCTGTATAATATACTCATTTATTTCCCCCCATCTCTCTACTAGCATGTGAGCTCCAGAGGGGCAGGAATTTTCTCTCTCCTATTTATTAACATATGTCCAGTGCCTAGACGAGAGCCTAGCCCATAATAGATGCTCACTAAATCTTCCTTAAATGTTGAATGATTTCACTGTGCCTGAGATATAAAAATGAAGCTGTGTCCTTACACTGACTCACATCTGCCCTAAACTGACTTTCTTACCTGTCTCCTATCTCATGGATAGTGTCACCATTCATCCTAGAAAACTAGAAATCATCTTGGATTCTTCCAATACTTTTAGCTCCTCTCTATGTAACCCCCGCTCCTCCGAGTCTTACGGATTATTTCTTATTATTTCCCAAACCCTCCTATGTCCCTCCACCTCCTGTCATTAACCTAGATCAAGCTGCCACCATCTCCTACTTGGATTAAGAAAACAGTCTCCTGACTCGTCTCCCCCTTGCTGCTCTGCAAGGTCCCCATTTTATAATTCATGCTGTAGTTGCTCACACGATCTTTTAAAATGCAGATCTACTTAAACTTGCTTAAATCCTTCAGTGGCTGCTGTTTACCCCCAGCATGAAGTCCAAACACTTCGATAAGGCTCAAAAATTACTTTCCATCTGGGCCTGGTGGAATTCTTTAGGCACCGTGCTCTGAGCCTTTGCTCGGGCGCTTCCCTTGGCGTTAAGCTCTCTCTCCATCCCCTCGTGGCCTGGCGAACGGCTGTGGGGTCACCTGGTCCCTAAGACCCTAAGACCGAGGCTCCGACAGGGCCCTGTGCTTCCCCTCACAGTCTGTGGACGGTGCCCCCACCTCACCCACCCACCCTGTCCTGTGAGCTCTGAGAGCAGGAGAATGCAGACGGGGTGCTCGGCCCAGCCTGGGCGGCTCGGAGAAACGGCCCTGGAGGTGTGTCTCAAAGGTGAGCAGGAATGGGCCAGACAGGCAGGCAGGTGTTGCTTCCCCGGTGGTGCAGGGCCTAGGTTTTGGCGCTCTCCCCGCCGAGGCCCCGGGTTCGATCCCCGCTCAGGGAACAAAAAAAAAAAAAAAAATGGAATCAGCCTTTGGAGGAGGAATGGGAATTTGGGGTAATTAAGATTAGTATGTGCAGGGCAGCAGCCAGTGAGGGGAAGCATGGAGGACCTCCGAAGCCATGACAAGGGTCTTTGGCTTGTTCTATCTGGCCACTATGAAGAGTTTTGTTACAGCCACTTCAGGAGGACCACGTTGGCGGGGTCGTGTGAGAAGTTTTAGGTTCACAGCAAAATTAAAAGGAAGGTACAGAGATTTTCCTCATACTCCCTGCCCCCTTACTTGTATACCTTCCTCTATCATCATCCACCATCAGGGTGTTATGTGTGTTACAATGACGAACTTATATTGATCCGATATTTTTACCCAAAGTCCACAATTTATATTACAATTCACTCTTGAGATTGTACATGATAAGTTTAATGCATACGACCTTGTGTAAAGACATGTATCCATCACTATAGTATCATAGGATTTTCACTGCCCTAAAAGTCCTGTTCTCTCTTACTCACCCCTTTCCTTGCCCCACCCCGCTCCCACAACCCCTGACCACTGATCTCTTTACAGACTTCACAGTTTTGCCTTTTCCAGAATATCAAACAAATGGAATCATATAATATGTAGCCATTTCAGATTCACTTCTTTCACTTAATAATATGTGTTTAAGTTTCCTCCATGAACTGTCATGGCTCGACAGCTCACTCCTTTTGAAGTATTACTGTACTGTCTGGCTGTCCCAGTGCATTTATCCATTCATCTGCTGAAAGTCATCTTTGCTGCTTTCAAGTTTGGGCAATTAGGAGTCACGCTGCTATAAACACCTGTGGGCAGGTTTTTGTGTGGACATACAATTTCTCCTTTGGGAAATAGGAGCACCATTATTGAATCCCAAGGTAAGATTCTATTTAGTTTGGTGAGAAACTCCCTAACTGTCTTCCAAAGTGACTGTACCATTTTGCATTCCCACCAGCAATGAATGAGAGAGTTCTCGTTCCCTATCTTTGCAAGCATTTGGTGGTGTCAGCGGTTAGGATTTTGGCCCTTCTGATAGGTTTGTGGTGGAATCAAAGATGGTTTTCAGGGTACCACGTGGCAGCTAAGTGAACCACTGAGATTTCACTTTTCTAGAGCCTCATCATGGCGACTATGTCCTCAAATCTGCCTTATTGTTGGTCCTAACAACAAAGTTAAGTCACATAATTAAGGCAATAATAGGCTTGACATTTTTAGTGTTGAGGAGATGGTCATAATAGTTTTCCTATTAGAAAATATATTTAAAGTGATCTTTTAAAATGTACATGCCCAGGTCTGACACGAGCACTTCTCACTGGCAATTCTGCATGCCCCCGAGTCTAACACGGGCAACTGCTATATTTACTGGACAAAAGGTATTGTATTATACGAAACCAAAAGAAAGAATGTATTGAAAAACAGCAGAAGTTTTTGGAACACCCATCTTTTTATGAAAAAAAATTTGATTCATTTTTTACCAAAAATTTAAAATGCATATTAAGTGGTTAAATAGTTCATTTTTTTCATGATACTTTCTCAGCTTTCCAAGGATAGTTATTGCTTTCCTATAGCTCTTGTTAAAACCAGGAATTGCAAAGATGAAACTCAGGTTTCTCCAGATATGGAGTAGATAAAACCAGTTTTCATTTAGCAGAGATTTGTGATTAAGAAATGAGGGGGAATGCCTCTGTCACTTTAGGCAAATGAGGTGAGGTTCTCAAAGACTATCAGACTCTAAAAAATGACTGTTGGTGAAAACCTCTCACTCAGTATCAAGAAGTTAAGAAGTTTACCAATTCAACTATGAACCCCTAGATAGTTAAAAATGTATGCTGTATATACATGCTTCATATTCCACAGTGCAGACCATGTTTTTCTGATGTATTAGAAGAATAATTTTCCTTGTTTTTCAAATGATATTAAATATTTTAAAATTAACTTTTAAATTTAAAAGTTAATTTTATAAATACTTCGGTGAAATCTGTATACATTAAAATATGCATAACTAACTATCTCTTCTTGCATGAAAATGGCATTAAATATTTGAACAGAGTTCACGAAATATATATAATATATTATATATATTATATATATTTAATATATTTATAAATATATAATATATTATATATAAATATAATATATTTCATGGATATATGTAATATATAAGATAATGTATAATATATAGATATTCAGTGGCTTGTCCATTAATTGGAACTCAAGTAACTGGCAAAAAAATGTTGCTAGTTGCCTGAGATTTTGCCAGTTGCTTGAATTCCAGTAATGGAGAGTCTACTTATGTTTATCTGGCATCTACCCTTGGGTGCCAGTTAACTGAGAGTATATTATACATTACATTATCTTGGTCTAATGAACAACCTTGTATTGTAGGTATTACTGAAGCAATATTACCTGTGGGAAAACTGAGTTCCATAGAGATTAATGTGTCCAATCATCCAGTAAGTGATGGAACCAGGGCACTCATCAGGGTTTGTGGTCAAAGACCTTATTCTTTCCACTATACAACTGCCTCTTCTTGTGTCTGTTATTTTGCCAGTGCAATTAGGAACCTCCAGCAACACTTAATAACACCACAAAAAAGATCCCCTTCCCATCAGGAAAGCTCTTAATGGCTAATGGGGCTAAACAGAGATGTACCTGGTGACAAAAGTAGAGCCCATAGGTAGTAGAACCCCAAAGCACAGCTGATTAGTTGTGGGTATTTGTCAGATAGATGGGAAAGCTTTGTAGACTCAAACACCTTCAAGATCCTACTAGTACAGCCTATGCCTAAGGCAGAGCCAATGAGTTGGATTTATGTTTACTTCAAAGGTCATTAGCATTTCATTGGTCTGTTTTAATGTTGTTTGCTTTAGATCTCTGTAAGCTCTTACATACTTGATTAGAAGATAGATATGCAAATGGAGTTCTTTGAAAATTGTTCTTTGTTTTCTTTTAGTACCTTTACAGTTTTACTTTTCCTGATTAAATCTTTGACCTGGTATAAGGTACAAAATAGGGATTCAACTCTCCCTTTTTTCAGATGACTACACAGTTTTTGCTGTGGAAAAATTTATCTTATTTGTGGTCTCCCAGGGTCACTTGAACTTCATTTCTATTCATGGGGATATTCTGATGTTATGTGCCCTGCCTCCTCAAGGTATGAGCCAAACCTCAGAACTGAAGCACATGACCTAGGCTTCATTAACTGGCACGCACAAGTAGGCTCCTGATTTAGGATAGGGCGTCATGAAGAGACAGGTATTGCCCAAATAAAGAGGGTGATGAAGCACAGCAGAGAGAGATGGAAAATTCAGCATCAGGAGCAAAGCACATCCATACTGTAAAGTGTAGCATTAGCACCAGAAATGGTGCAATTATTCCTTTGAACAATTAATTTAGTTTCCAAATGCTGGACCTCAAAGCCTAAGTGACTCCTCTGGGAAAATTTTATAATAATCTACTTAATATTGCTTAATTGATTACTTTTCAGTTAAAACTCTCTCAGTTGAATTCTATAATTGCAAATAGAATCCTGATTAATATATGTGCTGATACCATTTACTGAGTAATTCATCTTTTCCTCCACTGATCTGAACTGCATCTCTGCTAAAATTCTGCTTCTGGGAAGATGGAGTGTCAGAGTCCAGATTTACCCCCCACATGAAACAAATTAAAAAACAGACAAATTATATGAGACAAAGGGTCACAGACATAATATTAGGTGGCATAAGATTGTGATCACTGAGGGGAAACAGGAGCCCTACTGTTGTCCCAGCTTGTTTTCTTGAGAGTTTTCAGGTTACAATGCAGCAGCGGGAACCCAGGCAGAGACTGGAGGTCTCTTTGAGTTAAAGAGTTAGATTTGGGAGACTAGGAAGGCCATGGAAACTAAAGTTCACAAAGCAAAGTACCAAAGAGGAAAGAGTTATATAAAGAAAAGGTTCTGGATAAACATAAAAAGTCCACCTTGAGTGGTTAGCTAAATGCTGATCAGCACATGTGAGTAAGTAAACTACCCAAAGCTAAAGAAGTACTATCTTAAAGAAACACAATCACCAGAGCAAACAGAGAGCCAGGAATAGGCCATGGTTGTACCAGGCAGAGTAGAATGCTTGGGGTATGGGGTAAAGTCCTCAGAAGAGCAAAATAAGCCTTAGACTAGTTGCTTCAATAAGGTAGTAAATTAGCCCTAGTGTAAGGGCTGTTTGTCCTACTTAGCAAATTCCAAAAGCAAGCTTCAAAAGGATCAAGCTGTTTTTAAGTAATTGGACTCCACAATAAAGCTCAGTAATATTTATAGGAATACAAAAATATCCAGTAGAACAATATTCTCAGTCTCCGGCATCTGACCCAAAAGTACAAGACGTACTATCCATAGTAAGGAGAAAAACCAATCAATTGAAACAGACCCAGAAATGTCATAGATGATAAAATTAGTAGACAAGGACATTAAGAAAGTTATTTTCAATACATCAGTATGATCAGGAAGGTAGTGGAAAGCAAGAGTGTGCAAAGGAGAGACATAGAAAATATTAACAGACCCAAATTAAACTTCTAGAGAAAATAAAAACAATGTCTAACGTGAAAACTATCATGGAAGAGATGAGTAGCAGAGTAGACACTGTAGAAGAAAAATTAGTAAACTTGAAGACATAACAATAAAAATTTCCAAAATAAAACACACAGAGTAAAGAGATGGAAAAATAATTTAACAGAGCATCAGAGAGCTGTGGCACAACTGCAGGTGGCCTGATATATGTGCAGTTAGAGTATCAGAAGAAGAGAAGATAAAAGAAAAAACAAAAAGTATTTGAAGCAATAGCCAAAGTTTCTTTTCAAATTATTTGAAATTATAAACCTACAGATTCAAGAAGCTCAACAATTTCAACAATAAGAGCACAAAGAAAACTATATCAAGGCATATTGTAATTAAATTGCTTAAACTCACCAGCATACTCATACTACAGGTAGTCCTAAAGGTAGGGGGGAAATGATACCAGATGGAAATATGGATCTACATAAGGGAATGAAAAACCCCAGAATTGTTAACTACATGAGTAAACTTATAAGACTTTTTTCTTATCATCTTAACCTCTTTAATAGATAATTGACTTTAAACAAAAATAATAAAAATTTATTTTGGGGCTGGTGACATATGTAAAATTAAAATAGATGAAAGTAAAAATATCACAAAACGCTAAAAATGGCAGAGTAGGAAAGGTTAAAACTCAGTTCCTCTTTCAAATGATTAAGTTGGCAAAAACTGACACTTTATATAGGACTCTGGAACATAATGAAAATCTATAACAAACAGAGGAATGTTAAATTAAGAAGCTGTTAAATTTTTGTAATAGAGCATTGTGGTATTTTTACTTAACCTCTACCATCTCTCACCCCCTAGACCAGCAGCAGCCATAAAACAAGTCTCAATAAATTTTTTAAAAATTGAAACCATGCAAAGTATCTTGTTTGATCACAATAGAGTAAAACTATAAATCATTAACAGAAGGAAAATGGGACATTCACAAAGTATAAATTGAACAACACTCTTACATAATCAATGAATCAAAGAAGAAATCACAGGGGAAGATAGAAAATATATTGAGACAAATGAAAACAAAACACACATACCAAAATTTATGAGATGCAGCAAAAATAGTGCTTACGGGGAAATAAAAGGTCTATAATCAATAATTTAACTATACACCTTAAAAAACTAAGAAAGAGGAATAAATTAAATCCAATACTAGCAGAAGGAAAGAAATATTAAAGACTGGAAATAAATAAAATAGAGATTGAAAAACCACAGAGAGAAATTAATGACCCCAAAAGCTGTTTTTTTAAAAAAAAAATCGACAAAATTGATAAAAACTTTAACTAGAATAACCAAGAATAAACTCAATTAATAAAATTGTAAGTGTAAGTGAGGTATTACTACCAAGCTTATAGAAATAAAAAGAATTATAAGATAGTACTATGAATAATGGTACACCAACAAATTAGATAACCTAGATGAAGTGGACAAATACCTAGAAACATACAAAGTACCAAAAATAACTGGAGAAAAATAGAGAATCTGAATAGACCTACAATGAATAAAGAGATTAAATCAGTAATTGAAAACCTCCCTGCCAAGAGAACCCCAGGACTAGATGGCTTCATTGGTGAAGTCTACCTGTATCATTTAGGCATATTGTCCTACCTTGACCCTTTTTTCTTTTCAGGTATTTGTGCCCTTTCTCTGAATGTCAGCCTCTGAGTTTTCCTAGTGTGCAGATGTGCCTAGACTTTTCTGTGGTTATGCTCTGCTCCCCTACTAAGTCTCCCTGGCACATTTGTTGATCTCACAGATTTACCTAGTATCTCTGGTTCCTGTCAGACATGCCTGGCCATGTCCACTGTGCTGAAAATGGATCTTGTATATAACAAAGAAAAAAGCAAGGATTCAGGTAAAAAAGAACATATAAGAAATAGATTCAAACTGTACAGGGTCAGCTCTCTATTTATTGAACTACTGCAATGTGCTAGTAACTATAGAGTCAAAGAAAAAGAAAAGAGGATTGAAAAAGCTCAGGCATGATCTTTGAATGAGAAGCTAGGAAAGCCCACTTCAGATGCAGGGAACACATAACGACTGAGGTCAAGGCTGAGTCAAAGGAAGTTCATCTGGAGTCATGGTCATCCATGGCCCAAAGTTTCAGTTAATCACAGTCAGCCCAGATGTTACCAAAGGAGCAATTAAAGCAAACCAAATTGACATATGTTTCTACTTTGGATGTAGAAACCTCCAAGAGAATGTTGTTTTCACTGTGATGATGAGAATAAACTGGGTAATCTACAGAATGATAGTTATTTTAAGTCTATTAGAAACGCTCAAAGAAACCTAATGAACGAAATACAAAAAGTGATGTCTTCTTAGGAAAGAAGGGACCCATGATTGATTCCATTCTTGGTAGACCAGCAGGAAGACCAGAAGAGAGCATCTATAGATGTAGGCAAGAAGATAACAGCTGAATTTTTCATGTAATTTTAAAGGCAGGATGTGGTCTGGAATAAAAGTTTAGAATTTCTGGATGTTGAGGACTCAGAAGAGTCTGAACCAAACTACCAATTCTTTTCCATAGATGTTTTTCACTTAATGCTTGCAAGAAAGGTTAGGGCAGCACCTTTGAGAGAGATACCTTCTGAGGCACAGATGTTCCAGGCTTCTTAATGTCTGAGGGTGAAGCAAGAAAAGCAAATGTTTCTCCAGAAGCACTCTGAGCCTTACCCTGAGTGTGAGGCGGCAGTTAACTAGCACTGGAGAAGAGATAGGTAAGCTGAGAGAGTTTCCATGAAGAAACCTCACAAGCATTCCAGGCCTTACACAGGGTATCAGACAGCAGCCATCTACACCTCTGAGCAGGAGAGCTCAGAGAGACCCCTGAGACCTACTGACATCTGTGGGTAGGTCAAGAAAAGAAAGACAAATCTTTCAGGCACTCAGATCCCAAGTTCTGTTGAAAGAAAACTTCTGATACCGCAAGGACAGAACTGGGGTGGGAGATAAATGAGGCAAATACGGAACTGGCCTTTGGCTCACAAAAAAAGGGGTACCCCGAAAGCTCAATAATTATGATAAATAATATTTTAATGCAATATTTTAGAAACTCAAAGTTCATGCAAAATCTCAAAATTTTAAGTAAAGTCAGAAATAATGTTGCTGATTTTTTCTTTAGCCTCAGGCTCCAAGATGGCTCAGCACAGCACTTACTGACCCTATTTCTTTATGTACCTCAGCAAATGTCTCATTTGTATCACCTTATTCCTGGTCTTTAACTGTTCTCAAATAATTCAAAGTGTGTAATAGGCTTAACCTAACAAAATAAAGCCCAGTCCCAGAACAATTGAGAGAAAGTAGATTGTCCCAATCCCACCGATAGATACTACAACTTGTCACAAGAGCTACTTCCTTTTCTGAGCATGAATATTATTTATCCTAGGCTCTTCTGTTATTTGATACATAATGTCTGTCATTTAATTTTTTTAAATTAAAAAAATATTTTTTAAGGCAAGAAAAGTTAAATCCTTTGTGAGGCAACCAAGCAAGCAGTAGAACCAGACAGAGAACTGCCCCATAGATTAACATAATCATACTCCATAATTTGAAATAGATATGTAAAATATTTAGTGGGAAAGGTGGACAACATATATTAACGTATGGGGAATTTACCTGTAGAGAGGAAAATGATCAAAAAGGGCTGATGCTAGAAATTAAAATCATGATATAAGACATAAAGAATTCTTTTTAAAGGGCAGATTAGACAAAGGCATCAGCGAACTTGAAGGCAAGTTATTAGAAATCACCCCAACTAAAATAAAAACAGGAAAAAGAGTAAAAATGAAAAAGAACAAAGTACCTGAGTAGTGTAAAACAATACTGAACAGTTAGTTTAATATACATGTAAATGGAGTCCTGTAAAGAGAAGAGAGATTAAATGGAGCAGAAAACATTTGAAGAGGTAATAGCTGAGAATTTTTCTAAAATTAATTAATGACATTAGCCTATAGACCTAAGAAGCTCAGTTAGCCTACAGGAGGTTAAATACAAAGAAAATCACACCTAGGTACATCAGAGTCAAACTGCTAATAACCAAAGGTAAAGAAAATATTTTGAAAGTAGAGACTAAGGATATACATTACATACAGAAGAACAAGGATAAGAATAATGTCTGACTTCTCATCAGGAATAATAGAGACAGGTAATGTGTTAGCATCTTTAAAGGTAAAGGGGGAAAACATCCCTGTCAATCCATAATTCTATACCTAGAAAAATATCCTTCAAAAATGAAGGTGAAATTCAGATTTTTAAAATCTGTGCTGCAAGATCTACTAAAAGAAGTTTATAGTATAAAAGAAGCGCTGGATTCTACTGGAAAGCTGAAAAAATTAATGGTTTAGATGTATTTATAATAAACTAAACTTTTCCTATAGAAAGAAAAATTAAAATTACTTATTTAAAAACAAAGATGAAGTCTTGCCTTCAAATTTACTATCTCACTGATCATTTCACAGTAAGGTCTTAAAGATGTGACTGACATTTTTTTCATAATGAATCTTCTCAGGACATTGTATAGCCTGTGTAATACAAAGGGAGGGGAAGACATATCTGAGAGCTTTACTATCAAACTATTTGAGTGTTGTTCTTCTCTGGTACTATTAAGTCAAAATACAATCAGCACTGACATTCAGTTTTCAATATTTTGAAATGCAATGTTCTGTGTATGAAAAGTACTTTTCAAACAATTGTATACATATTGTGTATATATCTCAAGTTAAATTGATGGCTCAGTATACTTATATGCTCCAAACTAAAGCAAAGTGAATAATATAAAAAATAATAATATCCTTAGTTATAAGCATGATGAGATAGTCCTGTTATTGGTACTAAGTGCCATTTTGTATTTTTCTGCTATGTTCTCTGCATTGTATAATTAATTCCCCCAAATCACTGAGCTGCTCTTAAAAACAAACAAAAACAGCCTGACATTGTGTACACATCTTCTTTTTGTTGATCGAATCACATACATGGAATATATTTCACATATGTGAAATATATATCAAAGCCTTGGATTAATGTTATCAATGAACAGAACTGCACAGTGAGCATTATCAGATTATTCCTTTTATTGATGCTTATGCCATCTAAATTATTGAATAAATTGTTAATCCATTTTTAAAAGTTGAATAGGCTTAAGGGAAATTATATTCAAACAAATCAAACACTAAGAGGAGAAACTCAAATATATTCATAATTATATTATTCATAATAGCTAGGAACTGAAAAACTGTTCAGTTATCCATCAACAGAACATGGGTTTACAAACCACGGCTTATTTAAACAATGAAATACTATCTAGAAATAAAAAGAAATAAACATCTTATAGATGTAATCATATTGATGAATCTTGAAAACATGCTGAGTAAAGCTAGGCACAAAAAATTAATTCTTGTATTATATCACTTAAATAAAATTCAAAAACAGGAAATGCCAACTTGTGGTGATAGAAATCGAAAAAAGTTTACTCTGGGCAAAAGTATTGACTAGAAAAAAGCAGGAACATTCAGAGGTGATGGAAGTTTTTATATCAGGGTTTGGCAAACCTTTTTTGTAAGGGAATAAAGAGTAAACAGTTTAGGCTTTGAGGGTCATATAGTCCCTATTCAATTTTACCATTGCAGCATATTAGCCATGGGTAAAACATAAACAAATGGAGGTGGCTGTGTTCTAATTTTACTTATAGATACTGAAGACTGAATTTTGTAAAATTTTTGTGATCACAAAATATTCTTCTTCTTCTAGCTTTCTTTTTAAACATTAAAAAGGGTAAAGACCATTCTTTACAGACTGTGGAAAGTTAGGTGGTGGGTCAAATTTGGCCTGTAGGCTGTAGTGGGCTGACCCCTGTTCTAAATCTTGCTGGGGATGTGGAGATAAGGTAGGTATGCATTTGTAAAACTGATAAACCTGTTCCCTTATGATCTGTGCATTTCTTTTGGTGTTAATTACTCCTCAACAGAAAAAAAATCTGTAAAGAAAAAAAGAAGGAAGAAGCTTAGCACTGATGCTCTGCTTGCTTCATTAAGTGTTACAGGTGCACTCTATTAGCAGAAATAGCATAAGACATTTAAGTTTTCACAAACATCATTTTATGCTATTTAAGGGAAGCAGATTTAGAGAAAAAATATTGCATTATAATTGTTTGCAGTTGAGGAATCAAGGTCCAAACAGATTCCAAATTTCTAGTTGCTAACTTTCTTAAAGGCTTTTGGAAACTTCTGATGTCCCTTGGAGTAAAAGTAAACTCAGCTAGTTAGTGACAGGATTTTGACTGGAATGTACATGCCAAAGCTTGGATAATAATTTTTACTAACCAATCGAAATGATTCCTAATAATACTTCCAAATACATTTATTGGAAGTGTCAGTCTCCTGCTGTGCAGTCCTGCATCTGCCTTGACCTCAGCATATCCTCTTCTCTGAGTGGTCCTACAAATTGAAATTCTCTCCTGCCTGTTTCTAGGATACACCTCTGTACTGGTTCTCCTCCTGCTTCTAAGATCTTTTTTTTTTTTTTTCAGTGTTCTTTGTTGGTCCCAGCATGAATTCTCTCCTCAGCCTAGTCAAGCTAAGATATCCCATGCCAGGTTTCCTCCCCTGCCCCTATGTGGGCAGTCTCTTCACTCTCTTCAGACTCTTAACATGCCACACTAGGCAGCCCTAGTTCACAGATGCCCTCCTCACCTCACTCAGGCTCTAGATATCCAGTGCTGGGTTGACCTTCTGTGTGTCTATCCTTCTCACCCCATTCATTCTCTGACTCCCCATGCTAGACTACTCCTCCTTACTTTTTTGAACTCAAACATTCCATGCCAGGCAGCCTCTCCTTATGAAAGGAGTATTTTGCTCTGCACTCCTAAAGGCTTTATGACTGAAGTGTTCAGGAAGAGGAAGAGGAAGGGAAGGAGGAAGGAAAGGGAAGGAATCTTAAAATATTTTACTAGACTTTAAAAAGTACTTAGCTCTTAGATCCACCTGGAACTTATTTTTGTGAATGTTGTTGTAGGGATCTGACTGGTTTTTTTTCCCTAATGGATAACCAATAAACTTCACAGCATGTATTGAATAATTTATTATTTACATTCATTTGAAATGGTGTGTTAATCATAAACTAATTTTCATATTTACATGGTCTGCTTCTGTATTCTTTTAACTATATATTTCTATTTTGATCCATTCATTGAAATTGTAGTTTAAATTGAGGAGAAATGACATCTTTATCAAATCAGGTAAGTAGAGGGAGTTTTTAAAATCTTTTATTACATGTCAGTAAAATCTTACAGTTTTCTTCATACAAATTTTGTTAATTTCATGTTATATTTTCTCTTAGGTATTCTGTAGTTTTCATGACTATAAATTTTTTTCTATTATACACTCTAAGTGATATTTGTTATGAAATAGGAATTCTTTTGATTTTTGTTTGCTGATCTTTCATTGCACCGTTTTCTTGACTCTTGTATTAATTCTAATAAGTTGTCATGAGTGCTCTTGTATATTAGTGTAGTCGATTCCATATATAAGATTTTAAAATTTACATCAAATTTCAGAAGTTACATATAAATAAATGCATTTGCCTTATAAAAATTAATTACAAATAATGCTAAACCACTTTTGACCAATATCCACAATTCTAGGGTGAATTCTCCAATACCAATAACCATCATTATGAGTTTTAATATATATATTTCACAAAACATATATTGTGTTTTTGTAAGTGTATTTTAAAATAGTACCAAATACAACTTGCATTTTTATTTTAAAATGTGTTTTGCTAATCTATCCTTATTGGTATGAGATATATTTCATTCCTTTTCAAGTGCTCTACTGCTTTTCATTATATGTATTACATTCTACTTATTCATTTTATTTATTCATTCCTTAACTGAAGTACATTTAGATTGTTTCCAACTTTTCACAACCACAGACAATGCTGAAATGAACAACCTTATTAGTATCTCCAAGTTCACATGTATAGGTGTTTTTCTACGGCCCATATAATATATTCCTAAGTCTCTAAGAAGTTTAAATTTTTTTTAAAAAATCATGTATAGGTTTAAATATATGTGTGCTCTTAATATTTCTACTTTTCTAAACAGTTAAATGTTCAATGTGAGTGCATGCTCTTTTTAGCCTTCATTTTAATGACATATGATTTTTCTCTTTTAACCTGTTGTGGTGAATTAGAGTAATTTTCTAATCTTGAATAGTCTTATATTTATATGATAATTCTTATTAATCATGGTGGTATTTTTAAAATATACTGCTGGATTTAATTTGCTGACATTTTATGTAAGAATTTTCCATCTCTAATTCATAAGAGTGATTGAATTATAGTTGTTCTTTCTTGTGTTCTCCTGGCTCAGATTTTATAAGAGTTTTGCAAGTTTTATGCATTGGTTCTCTTTATATCTTTCCTAAGTTCTGGGAAGAGTAAAGATGTAATTTCTCCTCAAATTAAACTACAATTTTAATGAATGAAAGAATCACAATAGAACTACATACTTAAAAGAATAGTTTAATTAATGTAACATAGGAATTACATGTTCTTTGAAATCTGGTAAAACTTGTCCCTAGTGAATGGTCCTCAAATAAATAATTAATTATGTAATCTAAGTCCTCTATACCCTCACTTAATTTAAAAATCTACCTGAGGTGCTTATTTATGGGTTACATTTATACCTTCCACTTGGACTACAAATTGTCAAAATTTCCTCATAGTTCTAACAGTTTAGTCTTAGGTTAGGTTATGTGATGTCTCCAGAGTCTTAATAGTCCAAGAGTGTGTTATCTTTGTTTAATATAAGATACTTTTCTCTTTTGATGCTTTTGCTTTCAATTACGTTAGTATCACTATATTGATTTACTTCAACTACCATTTGACTGGAAAATGTTTTACCCCCAACATTTTCAAGTTTCTTGTGCTGTTGTCAGAGTTTGCTTGTAGTCAATTTGCAGCTGGATTTTATTTTTAATTCATTGTGTCTTTTTGATTTATGAATAAAATTAACCCATTTATATTTATTGTAAATATTCATATTTGGACTTATGCTCTCATTTAATTTTTTCTATTCACCGTACTTTTGTAGAGTTTTTTTCTTTCGCTTTTAATTTGGATGTTTGTTGAACTGGATAGGTTTTCTTTCTTCCATTTCCTTATTTTTAATGGTCGCCAATTATAAATCCAATTTAATTCTTCAGTGTTTATTCTTAATTTAAAAAATTAGTGTCAACTCTTCAGACAATTATGAGGTTTGTCTGGAAAGTATTCAGCCATATAATATGAAAATTAGAGACATTTATGACTGGATTTTTTTCAGACAGCCCTCGTATGTTTAAAAGCAATGCCTGGAGTTAACTTGCATTTATAATCCCTTGAATTCATTTCTGAGCTTTTTTTCTGAGTTTCTCAGTTTTCACACTTTTATAATGGGAGCCTAAGTTCTTCACTCGTTATCTTCAAGATTTAATGTAAAGTACCAGCCTTTATAAAGTAAGAGGTCTTCAATTCCTTCATTCCATTTCTTCTTCAACCAATAAATTTCAGGTCCAAATGACACAATCACCTCTTATCTCCTTTGTCCTTCAAAGTCACAACTTTTCATATTTCTTGCAGAATTATGGCCTTCTTCTAGTCTTTTAATTTCTTTGTAAGTCTCATAATATCTTTTCATCCTCCCTTTACATGAAAAAAAAATATCCCATTCTGCATTGTACTGAATGGCCTCCTTACTTTTAATGAACGTCACTTCCCAGTGACTACATGTCTTTCTTCATTTTTCCTACAAAATGGCGGACTTTAGACGTTCCATGATCAGCACCACGTGCGCCTGCGCCTCCCGCGGCCATTTCGCTCAGCAGCACAAGATCCAACCTCTGCTCCACGAAGCGCCTGCGCACGAGCCTCCAGAGCACTGTTGCTCCTCCCTCTAGTTGAGTACGCCTGAAACCGCACGTTCCTGTCCCTTTCCTCCCCCGCAGACTCTTCACAGCTTTCACCTCTTTCCTGTGAGATTCTTCCGCCAAGTGGAAAGCCCATCTTCGGTCGACAGCCTATGCACTTGAGGAGCAATCTAATAGGCTGTGGCAGCCGCGGGGTCCGTCACTCAGTCCTGTCTGTGCACCACTGCAATTTTCTTTTGGGCCCTAAAGTTAATAACCGATTTTGCTGGACTTTTTCGCATACCGAGAGGGAACATATGTAAAGAATGGCTGTGGCGGAGGGATCTTTCGCTTACGTTCGTTGTACTTTAACCTAATGGGGGTCGTCCGGGAGTCGGAAGGGGGAGGGCAAAGGGAGGAGGCAGCCAAGGAATTGTTTTTTTCTCTTGCCCCGCCCTTGCCAGGCCGGCCAATAGTGAT
>PVJL010009509.1:0-56661 GCA_004026885.1 Lyroderma lyra
TACAGCTGAGTAATATTCCATTGTGTATATGTACCACAGCTTCTTTATCCAGTCATCTGTCGCAGGGACCTTTGGTTGTTTCCATGTTTTGGCCACTGTGAACAGTGCTGCAATGAACATTGGGGTACATAAGTCTTTGTGGACAAAGGTTTTCAAGTTCTTTGGGTAGATCCCCAGAAGGGGGATTGCTGGGTCAAATCAGAGCTTTGAATGGCAAAAATACAGAGGCCCTTGTAGTTAGAGCTTTTCATCTAGGTTTTTCCTCTGCTTCATTGAATATTTTTAAAATAGAGGTTATTTATACAGGCAAATTCAGTGACTATTATAATCCATTTTTTCTTGTTTTTGATTATATAAATATTATCATATGTATTATAAAAATGCAAAATACAGGTAAACAAATAGAAAAAAATTAAACTACTTTAAATTTTACCAATACCATCTAAGGATAGTCCTGTAAACCATGGGTGTCCAACCTTTTAGCTTCCCTGGGCCACAATGGAAGAAGAATTGTCTTTGGCCACACATAAAGTACACTAACATTAATTATAACTGATGACTAAAAAAAATTGCAAAAAATTCTCATAATGTTTTAAGAATTTGTGTTGGGCCACATTCAAAGCCATCCTGGGCCACAGGTTGGATATTTTGGTGTACATCCCTCCAGAGATTATTCTGTGTGTATATTTATATTTATAATGCAATTATGATGTTTTGTAACCTATTAATTTTCACTTAGCAGTTTAATATAAACATCTTTCTAGGTTATTAAATGTTTTTATCTTGAGATCTTTAAAAAGTTATTTTAGGTACTCAAATAATATTTTAATATAGTCCCCTTGTAAAATAGAAATATATAAAATGTACAGATAAGATTAATATTTTACTTAACCAGCAGTCTCATCTTTACCCTAGTCCCACTTGCCTTCTACATTTCTCAGAAAAACTACTATTATCATGGGGTGTGTATTCTTACAGGTAGAGGTAGTTCTCTAAAGATTTTCACAAATGTACACACTTTTATAGAATACATTTTGGATGTTATGCATGATGTTTATTTTTTATGCAAACAGTGTCATACTGTACATACTAATCTGTAATTTGCTTTTCTTACTCAAAAGTGTGACTTGGGTATCTAGACATATCTCATTTTATTTAACTGATGCATGGTATTGTATAGTACTGATGCACTATTGTTTATCCAACTATGCCATTATTAATGTAGGTTTAAGTCATTTTCAAATTTTACTAGTACAAACACCACTATGAAATATGCTTGGCATGCCTCTTTGTGCATATGTGTAGGAATATTTATTTAGGATAGATACCAGAAAAGAAATTAGTAGGTCATGTGATGCATAGTGCTTAGTTTCAATAATTTCAGGAAATTGATAACTTTTTCCCCCAGACTCCTGCCCAAACTTGTTTAATTTATATTCCAACCTCCTCATACATATTGGGTTATGTAAAAGCAAATTACATAATATAGATGCATATTTTAAAATTTAGTATATACTGAAAAATTTCTTCCAAAATTGATGAATCTATTTATATTCTCACCAGCAGTGCTTGAAATTACCTATTTTCAATAACTTACCTATAAATGAAATTATCAAACTCTAAAATTTTTCTAATCAGAAATAGTATTTTATTATTAATTTACTTTGCATTTTTTAATTAGTAGTGAAACTGGGCAACTTTCATATGTTTCACAACCAACTGCCTTTCCTCTTCTTGAAATGCCCATTCAGATTCTTTGCCAATTTTTTTATTCTGTTTCTTTTGAATCATATTAGATGTTAATAAATAAAATGTCACTAAATAAATATGCATGGCATTAGCTTGTTTTAGTGCTTTCAGTGTTAAGAGGCAAGTAGACTTCTATTAGCATCCATTGATTCTTTCCTTCATATGTTTGTTGAAGATGTGCTATCTTCCAGATTTCAAAGTATATGATGTTGAGAAGAAGAGAGGCAATTCCTGCCCATATGAAAACTATTATTATCTAAGTGAGGAGATGGGCATTAATTAAATAATCACAGATATAAATATATATTTACAAATAATTATGTGTTACACATAAAAATATCTTGACTGAAAGTTTGAGGTAGCCAGACTAGTGGGCCATTGGATTGGTTGAAATGGAAAAAGGATAAGCAGTTGCTCTTCTTCAAAGGACCAGATCCAGTAGGAAAGGATTTCTCATCTCTTGAAGACACTTGCCTCCTAAGGTTGTCTCTAATTAGCTTTAGGGTCACAATCTGTTTAAAAAGTATTCCTTTATGAACAGTCTGATCAGACATACCATTTAAAACAAGACAGGCAACAATAGTACTGTCCCATTTCAAATGGTACGTATGGTTAGCTTAGACTCACTGGGCTAAATTCAAGGTGTCAGGTTGACCGTATGTACTGTTTGAAACAGGACACTATCATTGTTCTCTGTCCTGTTTAAAATGGTACATCTGGTCAGCCTATCTATGAAGTAAAGTTAACTATAAAAGCATTGACTAAAGAGGTTATCTAGCATTTCAACATTCATCTTTAGCCAACAATGAGGCAGAGACAATCCTCTCTAACTTTCTCCCTAAGCCCCCTGCCCATATAAGTTTACTGCCAGAATCTTTCTAGAAAAGAGCAGAAATATGTGATGTGTAGACCAGGTGTCTTATGAAGAAAGAAGGAAAATTTTATGTTGGGCAATTCCAGTAGGACTCTGCACTTCATTAAAGCAGTATCAGTACCAGAAAGAGCAAAAATATTAGCAACATCAAAACTCAAAACAATAGAAAGGATATCAAGTTCATAAGAATAAGAACAACACCATCAACTATATCAATCAGATCAAAAGGCAATATAAGGAGAGAGATGACAAGGACTCCTAAGATCTTTTATAGCTATTCTTTTAAGAAGACAGTAACATCATGCTCAAAGATGCTTACTACCTCTGTCATGCTCTGCACTGAAAATCTAACTCTGGCCTGAAGACATGGAATGGAGGGTAAATTGTGGTTCCAGGGCTTGATCCATCAAACTTCAGTGCTCCACTGGAGAGACACCATATACCATGATGAAAACCACAATACGGAGCAAGAATTGCTCTAGTTATATGGGGATGAGTCCAAAGTACTTTGAATAGTGGTTCATTTCATTTGTTCTATACATCTCCATTATTTTCATCCTTGACTCTGAGAGACCCATCTAAGCTTTGGATTTAAGAAAGTCTTTCAAAGGCAGAACACAGTTTGAGCTGAGGTGGGTGACAATGGCCTAAATACTTGCTATTTATGGTGCTCATAGCAAAACAGAATGGCATTCATTTGAATTGACTTATCATTTTAAGACCCTAAAACTTGAGAGGCAGAAAAATATAAAACCACTAGTTTTCAAGGAGTCATAGTTCTTTGGTTAATGAGGATTTCCTGACATGGATTGGGGCTAGGTTATGGGTACGGCTGGACTTTGGTGAGTTTGGAGGCTAGGGCTGCTCCAGGGGGAGGTGTGAACCCACGGCCATCCTTAGGGAAATGTGGGGTCTGAGTTTGTCCCAGTTTATGAATGTTTCTCTCAGAGTGTGGTGTTCAGAAGAGAAAACATTCTGTTCTCTGAAAAGTGCTAAATAGAGCAAAACTGTCACATCCCTGGTTCTATAAACAACATTTTTGTCAGTGCAGCCAAAGATGGTGCTATTAGCTTTTGGCCACCACATGTTACAACTAACACATACTGAGCTCACTGTCCACCAAAATTCTTAAGCTGTATTACATGTGCTGCTTTTAAACCACATGTCTTCCATCCTGGATTGTGTGTGTGTGTGTGTGTGTGTGTGTGTGTGTGTGTGTGTGTGTTAAGCAAGTGAGGAGAAAGAGGGCACAATTCAGGACTGGGTAAGAGCTGTTCCAAAGAAGGTCCCATCAGTTAATCAAGTGATACTTTCTGGAGAGACTCCTGGGAGAGAGTGGGCCTCATAAAGGGGTCACCATGGGATTAGAGTCTGAATTTAGCTCGGTGAGATTAGAAACCTCATCCAGAGTTGATAAAGCACAGGGGAACTAATTTTCTTCTCCATAAACAGCTGAATTTTCCAGACAAGCTATTCATCCAAGTTGCTCTTTTCTAGAGCAAGTCCAATCATGAGAGCAGACTTGAGTATACAAAGGAGTTTGAAGAACACAGAATTAAGGCAAATAGGCTTGAACACCCTACTGGGACACATGCCTGGAGCCAGAGTAGCTGAATAAATCAGTCTCTCAAGATTTTGGGAGATTTCTGGTTTTGTGGTACAGTTTGAGCCATAGACTCAGTGAACTCTTTCCTTTGATAGTATCAGTGCTACAACAACACATTCTTTTGTTTTTGTCTTCTTTTTCATTAGTGTCCATGAAGATTACTTCCCTCACAAAACACATACATTCCCTCTGTTATGACAATACAACAGTCAATAACTTCATCAAAGTTACAATATAATTTAGTAGGTTACTGCCAAATCCATCCCTGTATGTCTTCTTATAGATTGAACTTGGGACACAACCTGGTCCCTTGATGGAAACTTGAGACACATCTAATTCCTGCCACATCAATAATATGTGTCCAAAATATTTTCAGGCACAACTCTTTCTGCAAAGAGTTGAGCTCATATGTTTATTGTTTATTTTGTTTGGGTCAGTTTCCACATAGAATCAGGTTTGGTTTAACTTGGCCTCTTCATGAGCCAGGAGAAAAGCTGGGGATGGGTGGAGAGTGTGCCCTTTATGGGAATTGGCACACTTTCATAATAACTATCTAAGGTTCATTTTCTCGAGAATTTTTAGTAATTAGCTTTTACACATCCTTTCATTTAGTCACTATAAGAGATCAGTGAAATACACATTGTCATCTATTTGATGCAAAAGTCAAGGTTTAGAGAGATTAACACCTTCACTTAAGAGTTATACAACTGCTTGTACCATGTGAAGACACAGCAAGAAGTTACCATCTATGAACCAGAAAGAGTGCCCTCAAGACATTGAATCTGCAAGCACCTTGATCTTGGACATCCAGCCTCCAAAACAGCAGTCACTGTTAGACTCTGATTCATTTTGCAAGTATGTTTTATCTCCAGAAAGATCCAGGAGAGGACTCTGGCTTATTATAGGATACAAGGTTTCTGAGAGTGAATTTTCAGATTATATTTTTTAAGTAGATGAAAATTTATAGAAATGTGAGAAGGAACTGGATTCATGAAAATGTGGGCAAATAATCAAGATAAACAAGAATTGGCTATGTGGGATTCAGTTAACTGAGGATAATTATAATTTTTATAACTTTTTGTTTAAAATATTGTTGATTTTTGGAAAGACCCAAGAAAGAAGAGTAGATAAATACTGTGCCTGCTTTCTTTCAAAAGCACATTAAAATTACAACTAAAGTATAGAACAGTCAACCTGGAGAACCATCTGAAGTTTCGATGAACAGCAATTTTATAACTAAAAATATAAAGATGCCAGGTTGAGACTGATAGGAGCAATGGAGACACAAAATAAGATGGCCCCAAACATCCCTTTGGTGATTGAGAATCAGGAGGGATATGTTGACCATGGACGTTCCCCACTAGGAGGAGTGAGGGACCTCAGGACCCCACCAGGCTCTCCAGCCTAGAGTATTGTTGCTAGGAAAAAGAGCCTCCACTACATCTGGCTATGAGAAACAGTGGGGACCCAACCCAACCATCAGAGTGGAACAGAAGGCTGTGGGAAACCCAGATGTCCCGTTAAAGGGCTGGTGCACACCTTGGACTCCATCAGAGGGACTGTGATTCAGGGAGTGTCGGAAGCAAATAGGAAGAGAATGAGGTGCGTGGCTTTGAAGCGAGGGCTGGAGGATGGTCATTATTTCCCCAAATGGGGCTTTTTTCCCAACCAGCCCACAGGCCAGCACCATTATTTCTTATTGTGATCTCCCCCAATATGGCCAAATCTGAATACGAATTGATCTGGTGAGCACTGCTGGGACCCCACCCTACCCAACACCCTCAACACCAGAGGCATTTTCTCTGTGAGCAGCCAGCCCCACCCACATTGCTATCATTTTTGGAAAACTATTGGAGACTCTGGGCCCCAGACAGGTGGTGACTGGCCTTGGTGTGCCCTGAAACTTTTGCTGAGTAGCTTCAGGCACAGCACTGACACTAGATCCAGAATCTGCATTAAACTGGTGAACACAGCTCTTCCCACTCCCATGACTCCCTGAGACCCTGCCTTACCCAACTTGCATACTGCATAAGGCTTTATCAGTGGCTGAAACTTAAGGGAGCCTGCAGGTGGCAGAAGGTCTCAGGGGGTCCTGGATTTTGGCAGAGCTACCCTAGTCTTGGTACTGGTGACACTTGGCCTAAGTTTGCATGCTTCCAGGTGTAGCACAGACAAGGAACAACTGCGGATTGCTTTGTAGCGTCTTCTACCAGGCAGTCTGTGGAGAATCACAAGCATTGGGTAAACTGGGCCTGAATTACAGCCCCATCCAAGAGGCCCCAAAACCAACATATTTGGAGTTTGGCTTCAGATCACAGCAGAGTACCACCAAAGTTAGCCCCACAAGCAATACACACACACACACACAAATGGTGTTCTCAACAGGCACCAGAGGCCACTGGGACAAATTTCACTCAATGGGATAAGTCTGTGGATCAGAAGCCTATAAGCTGCAGATGTGGCCAAATCCCACAGCCAGTCAGCCTGAGAGTCAGTGCCACCCACTTATGTGCCAACAGCAATTAAGGCTCAACTATACAGGAAGGCACACACAACTGACACAGGAAACACTCTTGGAACACCCAAAGCAGAAGACCAGGGAAACTGTGTTAAGGCCTCACAGGGTACCTACTGCATAAGGCCACCTGGCCAAGACTGGAAAACATAGCAGATATACCTAATGCATAGAAACAAACACAAAGAGACAGCTAAAATAAGGAATAAGAAACACATCCTAAATAAAAAACAGAAGAAAACTCCAGGAAAAATAAAACTAAAGAAAATAAAGGCAACAAATCTATCAGAAATAGAGTTCAAAACAATGGTTGTGAAGATGCTCAAGGAAATTAGAACTTTAACAAAGAGATAGCAAACATAAAAGAGAACATAGAAATCATAAAAAGAACCAGTAGAAATATATGTAAATACATGTAATATATAATATATATATAATTATATATATATCCAAGACACCATACATACTCAGCTTCTCAGAGAAAACCCACTGTTCCACATCTGTAGCAAGAGTTGCACAGCAAATCTACAGCAGTTATTATATATATATATATATATATATATATATATATATATATGTGTGTGTGTGTGTGTGTGTGTGTATAAAATAACTGAAATAAAAAATGTACTAGAAGGAATCATCAGCAGACTAGTTGAAACAGAGGATCAAATCAGTGATTTGGAAGACAAGGTAGCAGAAAACACCCAATCAGAACAGCAAAAAGAAAAAAAAGAAACCAAAAAATGAGGATAGTTGAAGAGACCTCTGGAACATTATGAAGCATAAAAACATTGATACCATAGGGTAACCAGAAGGAGAAGAGAGAAAACAAAGGACTGAGAAGTTATTCAAAGAAATAATGACAGAAATTTTTCCTAACATGGAGAAAGAAATAGACATACAAGTACAGAAAGTGCAGTGTTCCAAAGAAGATGAATACAAATAGGTCCACACTGAGGCAAATTGTAATTAAAATGGCAAAGTTTAAAGAAAAGGGGAGAATACTAAAAGCAGCAAGAGAAAACTAATGAGTAACTTATAAGGGAACTTCCATTAATATCACTGACAGCTGATTTCTCAGTAGAAACTTTGCAAGCCAGAAGGAACTGGCAGAAAATATTCAATTTGATGAAAAGCAAGAACCTACAACCAAGATTACTCTACTCAGAGAGGGTATAATTTAAAATTGAAGGACAAATAAAGAACTTCCCAGATAAAAACAAGCTAAAGAAGTTCATCACACCAAACCAAAGAATATTACAAGGAATCTTAGAAGAACTTCTTTAAGAACCCCCCAAAATTATGAATAATAAAATGACGATAGCTACATACCTATCAACAAATACTTTCAATTTAAATGGACTAAAATCGCCAATCAAAAGACCTGGAGGGTATTGTGCTGAGTGACATGTCAGAGAAAGACAGATGCAATGTGATTTCACTTACATGTGGAATCCAAAGAACAAAATAAACAAAACAGAAACAAACTCAGAGATACAGAAAGCATTTGGATGGTTGCTAGATGGGAGAGGTGGGGTGTAGATGAAAAAGGGAAAGAGATTAAGATATACAAATTAGTTGTTACAAAGCAGTTATGGGGATGTAGCGTAAAGTATAAGAAATATAGTCAACAGCATTATAATGACTATGTATGGTGTCAAATGGGCACTAGATTTATTGGGATAGTATATGGGAGGGGGTTGGGGACAGGGTGAATAAGTAAAGGGATTAAGAAATAAAAGCTGGTAGTTATAAAATAGTCATGGGGATTTAAATTAAAGCATAGGTGACAGAGGGCATACCTGTCTGGTTTCTGATTTTAGGGGAATAGGCTTCAGCTTTTCCCCATTCAGTATGATGTTAGCCAAGGGTCTGTCATATATGGCCTTTATTATGTTGAGATACTTTCCTTCTATACCAATTTTATTTAGTGTTTTGATCATAAATGGATGTTGTACCCTGTCAAAAGCTTTTTCTGCATCAATTGAAATGACCATATGGTCTTTATCTTTAATTTTGTTTATGTGGTGTATCACATTGATTGATTTTCGTATGTTGAACCATCCTTGTGCTCCTGGGATGAATCCCACTTGATCATGATGTATGATCTTTTTGATGCATTGTTGTATTCTATTTGCTAATATTTTGTTCAGGATTTTTGCATTTGTGTTCATCAGAGATATTGGTCTATAGTTTTCTTTTTCTGTGTTGTCTTTGCCAGGCTTTGGTATTAGAGTAGTGTTGGCCTCATAGAATGAGTTAGGAAGTATTGCTTCCTCTTCAATTTTTTGGAAGAGTCTGAGGAGGATAGGTGTTAATTCTTCTTTGAATGCTTGGTAGAACTCGTTGGTGAAATCATCTGGTCCAGGGCTTTTGCCTTTAGGGAGATTATGGATAGTCATTTCAATCTCATTGCTATTGGTTGGTCTATTTAGATTATCCAGTTCTTCTTGGTTCAGTCTTGGTAGGCTATAAGTTTCTAGAAACTTGTCCATTTCTTCTAGGCTGTTAAATTTCATGGCATAAAGTCCTTCATAATATTTTCTTATAATCCTTTGTGTTTCTGTGGTATCAGTGGTAATTTTTCCCCTTTCATTTCTAATTTTGGATATTTCTGTCCTTTCCTTTTGTCCTTTGATTAGTCTTGCCGGGGGTTTGTCAAGTGCTGGAGAGGATGTGGAGAAAAAGGAACTCTGGTACACTGCTGGTGGGAGTGCAAACTGGTACAACCACTGTGGAAGGCAGTGTGGAGGTTCCTCAGAAAATTGGGAATGGAGCTACCATTTGACCCAGCAATCCCCCTTCTGGGAATCTACCCAAAAGACTTGAAAACCTTTGTCCGCAAAGACTTATATACCCCAATGTTCATCGCAGCGCTGTTCATAGTGGCCAAAACTTGGAAACAACCAAAGTGCCCTGCGACGGATGACTGGATAAAGAAGCTGTGGTACATATACACAATGGAATATTATTCTGCTATAAGAAAAGATGAAATATTGCCATTTGCAACAAAATGGATGGACCTGGAGATCATCATGCTAAGTGAAATAAGCCAGACAGAAAAAACAAAGAACTACATGATTTCACTCATATGCAGAATATAAAACTGAAAGCAAAGAAAAAAGAAATGAAGAAACAACCCATGGACACAATCAATAGTTTAATGTTTATTTGGGGACGAGTAGGATAGGGAGGGGAGAAAGGGGAGCGAGTGGGAGAGGAGGGAGGGGAAGCTAAATATAAGGTGATGGAAAGAGAAGTCACATTAGGTGGTGAACTTATTATACATCAAATTGACAATGCACTGTAGAATTGTATGCCTGAAACCTATGTAATCCTTGCCAACAGATGTCACCCCAAGAAGTCTAACAATAAAAATGAATTAAAAAAATAAAAAAATAAAACCTAGCATGAGACATATTGATAAAAAAAAATTAAAAAAAAAATAAAGGATAGGGAATGATATGGTAGTAACTATGTATGTTGCCAGGTAGGTACTAGACTAGTTAGGGGGATCACTTCTTATACTAATACCTAACCACTATGTTGTACATCTGAAATTAATTTAAAATACTATTGCATGTTTAGTTAATAATATTATGAAAAAATATAAATTAAAAAAGAGTTACACCCTATTTACTAGCAGAGCTGAACTCAGAAAGTCTCTTGACTCTAAATCCAGGGTTTTTCTGCCTTTCCATTGGCTTTACCTATAAATTAGTGGGATTTACCACCTGTCATATACCTGCCAGGGCTATCCCTTCTTTGACTATTTTTGGCAACCTCAAAGAAAGAACAAAATACGCCAGTGACAAAATCACTTGGTACCTTGTACAGACCTAAAGTAGAAGACACAGGAAGCTTGCCTCATTGCTTAGGCTCTGCTGACCATTAGGTGACCTGATCATAGGGGTTACAGGGAGAGAGAGACCGTACCAGACTACTAAGTAGGCCTCATTTTTCTAGGCATTCACGGTATCTTGAGAGAGGGATCTGTGGACAGTGGACCAAAAAAATGACTTCTGCCTATATTAGTTTTTATGTCTTCCATGCAAAATACCACAGACGAGTTGGCTTAAAAAACATAAATTTACATTTTTACAATTCTGGAGACTAAAACTCCAAGATTAATATGTCAGCAGATTTTGTCTCCTGAGGCCCCTCTCCTGGCTTGTAGATGGGCACCTTTTCCCTTTGTTCTCACATGGACTTTCATCTGTGTGCACACATCCCTGGTGTCTTTTTTTTTTCTTAATAAAGTACCTACATATATTAAATTAAAAATGTAATTCTAAATGTCTATTTCTTAAATTACTAAGAAAAAGTTACAGGAAAAGATACAGCAAATACAGACTTTACAGATTTGGTAACTTTATTTGCATTTTATAGTGATTTTTAAGCCTTATATAAATGAAACCATTTTAAAAAGATCTGTGAGGAGTAAAAATTTAAATGCCTATTCAAGTTTTCTTTAAAAAAAAAGCTTAAATTTCTGAATGAGCAAGATTCACTTTTGTAAGTAGAGCCCCTGCTTCTTCATGATCTTCAGGTTTACATCTAACAATCACAAGAGAAGAAGCTGGATATCTATTTAACTTGGCTCATTTACAAATTCAAGTCACCATAGATACTCAGTTTCTCAGAGAAAACACACTGCTCCACATCTGTAGCAAGAGTTGCACAACAAATCTAGAGCAGTGTCATCACTGAGAGGATGAGTTGTTAAAAAACCACCCAGAGTTAAGAGAGAGGCATCTTAAAAAGTCATCACTTTCTCCATCTTCAAGAGTTCCTGTGTGCTTGTGAACTTCTCATATGAAGTTAGGACATTTTACTCAGCAATTATTTCTTCAAATTTGTAGGCTCCTGTTCCAACTTTTGTACATATTGAATTTCTGGCTTAGATTAGAATATAACTATTTTTCTGTCATCAGCTTGAAAACAAACAGTCCAGGAAGATGTTACAAAGCTCTGTGCAGAGTCCACCATGTCACTCCAGAATGATCTTACCAGAGTTAGAGGGAAGAGTAGATGCATTTTTGGCATCAGGCATATGAGTTATTTTTTTTCTCAGTTCAGCAAATGGCAGCTGATTCTGGCAACCAAGATGGCAAGCATATTGCTCATCAGATTGGGAATATACTTCTGTATATGCAAATTCACATTTGCATTTGGTCCGATTTAAATTAGTTTCACCACGAACTGACAAATTGAAAACAGCCTGCAACCTTTCTGACTTGTCTACAACTCCTCTTCAGTGTGATCCACTGTGTATAAACTGGCAGGCACCTTGGGGTAGGTGTGCAATGGGTAGGTCAGCTGACAGGCCCAGTGGCAAGTCACTATGTCATCCAAGACTGGATCAAATGCTTCAGCCAATAGGGTTCCTGAGCCTCTAGCCAGGGCCATGGTCAGCAGCAGCAGCAGTGGTGGGAGCCCCAGTTGGGCCCTGATCAAGAGCTCCCTTTTGGTGCTGCCATTTTGTTTCCTTTTGTTATATCAGCTACTCCTGGTGTCTCTTTTAGTGTACAAATTTTTGCTTCCTATAAAGACACTAGTTAGATTAAATTATGGCCCACTCTAATGGCCACATTTTAATGTAATTACATCTTTAAGGGCTCTGTCTCCAAATATAATCACATTCTGAACTACTGGAGTTTTCACCATATAAATTTTGGAGGAGAGAACAATTCAGCCTATAACACTGTCCTCTGTTCCTCTTGGCTTGGGCTGAAACAAGTCCACCTCCCAGGTTTAAATGAATATAGAACAGTTGCATAAAGAGACATATAAAGAGTATATTTTTGAGATGAAGAATGTAGCATGCTAGGAGTCAAGATATTAATTGCCATCTACTATCTGTATCTCTTTCCCCCAAGTTTCAGTGTCTTCATTTCAATCAGGCCTAGAGTTTCAGGGTTGCTTGGCAACCTTGTTAGCAGACTCATGGCTTTCCTACTGAACTTTTTTTTTTAATCTTCATTTTTGGTCAATATTCAAAGCTTTGAGAAAAGTTTGAGTTCTCGACTTTCTGAAAACATGTATGCAAAAGAGGAATTTGATCTATATTTATATCTCTGATTCAGAAATGTACAATTATATTTTTAGGTAGTACCAATCATAAACATGATACACATAGATTTCAGATTTCCCAACATAGCTTTAGTTCTCAAAATTTGATCCTGTTAATACTATAACTATATGCACATTTGTCAGAGTGGTTGTTTGAATCTAGGCTTATTTTGAAAATATACTTTGTATACAAAATTTATCTTCAGATAAATTTTGGTGAGCTTGTAAATGGATTTTACTATCCCCTTCAATAACTTTTCATTGTTCTGGTGACACATTGTACACTCAGCATGACATTCAATGTCCTCAGTGATGTGGGCATGCACATCTATGTAGTTTTATCTCCTGCCATTCTTCAAGAAAAATCCTGCATTCAAACCACACAGAATTTTAGATATCCAAATGGCCTGTAATATAATATAATATAATATAATATAATATAATATAATATACCCATATATTTTCACATACTGTTTTAGAATATTACTCTAGGATCCCTATGATGCTTCCTACCCTTACCTGTAAACTGTCTGCTTTTGTCTTATTTAGTCTTTTAGTCTCAATTCAAATCTTCTGTGGGAAACTTTTCCTGCCATCCCCAGAAATTTAATCACTCCTGTTTTGCCACTATAGCTTATACATGCTTGTATATACAATATTATGTATATGCCTGAACATGTCAGTGATAAGAACATTGGGCTATTTGGAATATTCTGCTTATTTGGCTAAATTCCCCACTAGACAGGAACCTGGCTTAGAGTAAGTGCTGTGTTTCTTAAATGAATAAAATAATGGAAAAATGACATTGCCAAGGACGAATGTCTTCCTCTCCCTCCATCCCCAACTATGATTACCATGATTTCTGTGATTAAGATGATGAGATGAGAATGAGGTAGAACAAGGTAAAGCTGTTTATCAGTTATGGGGTATGGCATGATCTTAGTTAAATTTCTAATGCTGGGCCCTAAGAAGACCAATCTAAATTGTCAGATTAACCTAAACCTCAAAAGGTACAAGTAGCTGAGAGGAGGGCAGGATAGCCTGACAGACATGTCTGCAGACAAACCAGGTGTCATGTTGAGGGGCCTAGTGAAGCTGGTTCCTCTCATTCCCATTGCCAGTCCAGTATCCCTAAGACTGAGAGACCAAAACATAGCCATAGTGGTGGTGAAATGCTAGCCTGGAAATTGCCACATATAGGCTTTGGGAAAGCAGTATGCAGGGTAGGGTGGGGAGCAGAATGGTATAGAGGGACTGATGCAAAAATTAACTGTTGTTCTTGTGCAACTGAGGAGGCATGCTAGAAGTCCAGATTGTTGCTGCTGAGACTTCCCTTTCACAATGACTTTGCAGTCCAGAAACTGGGGAGGCAGTTACAGAGGCCATGTCTGGGATGGGGGTGGTGGCAGATAAGCCACCCACTCATGGGTTTC
The DNA here is from genome assembly GCA_004026885.1 of Lyroderma lyra. Classification (NCBI taxonomy): domain Eukaryota; kingdom Metazoa; phylum Chordata; class Mammalia; order Chiroptera; family Megadermatidae; genus Lyroderma; species Lyroderma lyra. Next base: position 14,250 of record PVJL010009509.1, read on the forward strand.
CCCCCCATCCTACTTTCCTCCTTTACATCTATTACTACATCAGACCTGACAATGGGTCTATAATGTAGGTAAGGTAAAGATTATGACCTTTCTTTTGCACTTGACAGTGTTGAGGCCCAGACAAGTTGGTCAACATGCAGCCTTTTTGCATAGGTAACTGTTCAACTTATCTCACCTAATGGTCTTTCTATGTGCAGGGCCTTAGCTCTGCTTTTTTTTTTCTGTCTATTTTTTTTTTTTTTTGGTAGTTCCCAGGCTGGGAATCAAACCCAGGCTGTGGCAGTAAGAGCGCTGAAGCCTAGCCACTACACCACCAGGGAATCCCGCTTAGCTCTGTTCTTACTGGTGACTTACGTCTATCCAGCCTAACAATATTTAGCCTTTCCATTCGTTTAACTTCTATTTCACCTTAATCATAACATTAACCACAGTAATGTCAAGTTCTCAGCTTGACTTATATTGTGATAGAGACACCAGTCATTTACTCATTAAATAGTATCTAATATCTTCTACCATTTGCCAGATACTATGCTTAGCACTAGCTAATACATCAGTGAATAAAAGTCTCTATTTATTTCACATAACTTCCAATTAACAAAATACAGTTCAGAAACAGAAAGGTGAGCAGCAATAAACATGTAAATCAACCAAAAATAAATTATTCCAAATGAAATAAAGTACTATTGAGGAGATCAGTAGGATTTCTGAGGTGTGAGGGAAAAGGGGTAAGGAGAACTACTTTAGCTAAAATTCCAACCATAGAGAAGTCATTCAATGAAGATGATATTTTAAGCTGAAAGGTAAGAAAAGGGTCAGTCATTGGTTGAAAAATAATTCAAAGGCCCAGAAGGTAAGAAAAAGTCAGAGGTATACAAAGATGAACTAACTAGGTTTGATAGCCATCTTAAGGCAGTGTAGTATACAGGAATGGCACTAAATGTGACCTTAGGAATCCCCTTGCTATTAAACCCATTCCTGCTGAGAGTTCTTTAAATCAAGCAGAAAGGAACTGGCATTTACTAAGTATATGCTTAGTATATATACTTAGAGCAAGCTTGTCCCTTTCCTGCATGTTTTTTTTTCCTTCAGTTTAAGCATTTTCATCTGTATAACAAGGAGGTGAAAATATTTGGTCCCTGTGGGCTCTTATAGCTTAAATAGATTAACTAGTTCAATCTGTGACCCCATCTTTCAGTTAGGAAGCTGAAGCCCTGGAAGATGAAATAATTTTTCTTCAGATTGTCCAAGGGATAAGTACATCCCTTTTCAATTCTAGGTTTAATTGATTAGGATAGAGCTGAAAGAGTCTCATCTGAACTAAAAACTAAATGGATACACCAGATTTTTAGCACTGCCCAGGATGAAGATGTGAATGAGGGACTCCATCTTGGATGCAGAGGGAGGAAATCATCTTTTGTGAGCTTTTGAGACTATGGTTGTGCCGTTGTATGCCAGCAACACTTTTCTTAGCAGCAGACATTTCCAGGAAAAGCAGAAACTGCAGCATTGTGTTTTGGGTGGATAAGGGTTATCCTGGTTGCGGCAGAGATCTTGTAGTGGGTTAGATATAAAGTCTCAAATTTATGTGCTTATCTTAAGGAAACCTGGGGTTTCAAATCCATTTTTACTTGCTTCCAATAGCCTCTTCTTGTTTTGTTCTTGTTCCCCTCCTCCTTCTTTCTCTTCTTTGTCTCCTCCTCCTCCATCTCCTTGTCCTTATTTTTCTTCTTTCCTCTGCAAGTAAAGTGCTCATAGTGGCTACACACAGTTATAACCCCATGTGAAGGCTTATTCCAATACTTGTCCTAATGTCTATCCTACCTTAAAGTAGAGAATGAGAGAAAGTAAAAAGGAAGAGGAGAAAAAAGAGAGAGTAAAGAAAAAGAGAGTATAGGAGAGAAATGAGTATAGGAAAAGAAGGTGAAGAGAGGGAAGTAGGGGAAAGAAGGTAAAAACAAGCTACTCTATGTGACTAGCAGTTTACCAATCTTGCCTCGCCAAGAGAGGAACTTCTCTGGGGCCTAAGTCTTTCACCATGATATAGTATTTAACTTTAGTAAGAAGTCAGCATTTGGCCATGTATATGGGGTGTGATTAAAAGAAAACAAAACTACAGTGGATGTTTAAATAAAAAAAAATATTTCTACAGTAAAAGACACATTGCCATTTACCTTCTTCAAAATATCTCCCCTTGCTTTGAACACAGTTATCCCATTATTCTTGCCACTTTCTGAAGCAGTTCTGTAAGTCATCTTTTGTGTCTTTGGTTGTGTTGTGGTGGCCGCCTTGATGTCCTGAATTGATTCAAAGCATTTATCTTTTATGGCCATTTTGACTTGGGAGAAGACCCATAAGTCACATGGTGCCAGATCTAGTGAATGAGGTCAATGAGGACACACCGTAACATTTCTGACAGAAATTGGTACCAGAAGCAATGTGTAACCTCATTTGATTCAGGACATTGAGGCAGCCATGACAACAAAACTAAAGACAGTCAGGAAAGAGGACTTTTAGAGCTGCTTCAGAAAGTGGAAAGAATGATAGGATAAGTGTGTTTAAAGCGAGGGGAGTATTTTGAGGGAACTTAATGCCAATGTGATGTTACTGGTAATGAATATTTTTATTTAAATATTCACTGTATTTTTTAAATTACACCACATATGTCTTCTTTGAAGAAATGTCTATTCAAGTCTACTGCCCATGTTTTAAAATTTTATTTATTTATTTATTAGAGTGTGTGTGTGTGTGTGTGTGTGCACGCGCATGCGCACATGCACATGTGTGCACGCATGCATGTGCACATGTGTGTATTGAGTTGTATAAATGTTTTTATATACATTTTGGATGTTAACCCTTTATCAGATGTATCATTGGCAAATATCGTCTCCCATTTAGTAGGATATCTTTTCATTTTATTGATAGTATCCTTTGGTTTGCAAAAACTTTTTTGCTTGATCTAATCCTATTTATTTTTTCTTTTGTTTCCTTTGCCCAAGGAGATACACTACTAAGGGTAATGTCTAAAAATTTACTGCCTATATTTTCTTCTAGGAGTTTTATGGTGTTGAGTTTTACATTTAAGTCTTTAATCAATTTTGAGTTTATTCTTATATGTGGTCCAGTTTCAACAGATGATTGGAAAAAACATTGTACATATATACAACAAGGTATTACTCTGCCACAAAAAAAATAATGAAATCTTACCATTTACAACAACATGGATGGACCTAGAGGGTATTATGCTAAGTAAAATATGTCAGACCAAGAAAGACACATACCATATAATATCACTTATATGTGGAATCTAAAGAACAGAATAAATGAACAAAGAAAACAAAGATAGGTTCGTAGATACAGAGAACAAACTTATAGTTGTGAGATGGAAGCGAGGTTGGGAGAATGGGAGAAAAGGTAAAGGAATTAGAAAGTACAAATTGGTAGTTACAGAATAGTCACACAGATATATAATATAGTATGGAGAATATAGTCAATAATATTGTAAAACCTATGTATAGTGTCAGATGGGTAGCAGACATATTGGAAGATCACTTCATTAATTACATAAATTGTTCAGGTAGGGTAAACATAGCTAGAAAGTTACTGCTGGGAAGTCTTTGCAGGTTCAGGACTCATGGTTACAGCCCAACAAACAGTTGTGTTCTGAAAGAACAATACCCTTGGTTAAAATCTTTGGTTGTTATGCAATAGAAAACTGAATTTTTAGAGAAACCAGGATATTCTTTTTTCCCAAGCTGACTTTAAGTTCAATTGAACTAAAACTTACTTGCAGACTTTCCCTTAGATCGTTCTACCTACATTTACACACTGTTATGTTCACTCCATTTAACCATTAAGTCCCTAGGACATTAGATTCTAGTGAACATCAAAATAAGTTTTAGAAACAAAGCTTCAGTCCTTTTAACCATAGAAACAGAGTTTCAGTCAACTTAAGATAATATCTTGGCCTCAGTTGTGGTTTAGCTCCAGACTCATGAAAGTGAAACTGTCCCACAGACCGCATCTCCTGAAAACCAGACAGAACAATGCCATGACTGACACCAGAACCTCAGGCCATGATCAATTGTTCCCTGCCTTAGCCCCAATCAATCAGTAGAGCCCATGACCACAATTCCATAGGAGCCATGATTAATGTTTTGTTTTGTTTTTTTCCTTCTATAACACTAGCTACCAGAGGCCTTTGGTGCAGTTGTCCCTCTTGGACTCTACCCACTCTCCTTTGAGTGTATCTAATTAACTGCTTCTCTTTTTTTTCTACTTTGCCCATGAATTCTTTCACAACCCATGAGCAGCAACTACAACTCTACATCTGGCGACTGATACGAGCACTATTCTCTCCCTCCCTTGGGAACTCTACCTTCTTTGGGTACCTAACTTCTAATGTGTGAAATGTTGGCAGTTGGCAGCTCATCCTAGGTGACTCCACCCATGCTGTTAGATGGCCTTTTTTTGTTTCAAGTCTCTCGAGAACCCCTGAAGGAGGTCTCTGGCAATTGATGATTCTAGGCTGGAGCCTCTCTCTGGCAGAGTCAGAAGCTCAAAACACTCACTAAGGGCTCCTCTTCAGCCTGCATAGGCATTAAACTTCTTTTCCTGTACTTTCTGTCTCTACATTTTGTGATTTTGAAGTTCCAGAGGTAAGTCAGATATCTTCTAGTGAGAGTTGTGTCTGGGGACACCCGTGAGACATCAGAAATTACCACAGGTAGAAGATCCCTTACCCCAGGGCTTATTTCATATTGAGGATGCTCCTATAGCATACAGGAAGTCTGTTCCAAGGTGTACTTCATGTAGGGGATGCTATCATTACATATGGAAAATTTGTCCTCCTAAGATATCCTTAGTTTTCGGAGATTCAGGGGGATACCTTTTAATCTCCCATTCAGACCAATCGCTAACCAGTGCCATCTCCCTTTTTCCTCAGGACCATGGAAGGTGGCTCATCTATTTCACAGTACTCTTTCTTAGGCTGTCTTCTAAAAATTTGGACACCAAATTGATCTTCAAAAACTTAGCAAAAGTAAAAGTCTTATAAGGTTTTTCTGGTTCTCAGTAACTTTTAAGGTCTTGCAAGTAGCTAGGAATGTAAACAGCCACTATTGCCTGAGGCTGAGGTAACTAAAGAAAAAAATTACATTTTTAAAAGCACAAGCAGCTAATCTTACAAGCCAGACCCTTGCTCCTCTTTCTCAGTCTCATTGGCACTGTTAGGGACAAATAGGAGATCATAGGCCCTCTGCAATTGTTGGTAGTTCTGTTTATGTGTATGATCTCTAACATCTATGTTTGTAAATGTTTTATGTATGATATAATGTTTTTGTCTAAATATGGTATTACCAGTTTTTAATATTTAATTGGCTTAAAAATTTTTAAGTGCTTATGTAAATTTGAACAAATAATAAAGATTAACCCAGCTACTTTTCAGGATCATGTGAATTAAGAAAATATCTGATATTAAGGCTAGTTTAAGTTTTAAGCTTTGATTCACCTGGGTGAATTCTATTCTTCTCACTTTGTCTCATGAATTTTTTCACAACTTGCAAGCAGCCACAGCTCTGTATAAAGCCTAACAACTATGCTGTATACCGAAAACTAATGTAAAATAATGTAGAATGTCAACTCTAATTAAAAAAAATATATAATCACTGAATGTAAAGTACAGCATGGGGAATATTGTCACTGGTATTATAATAGCTATGTACAATGTCAGATGGGTAGTAGACTTGTTGGGGTTATCACTTTATGAGGTGTGTAAATGTCTAATCACTATGCTGCTTTGTATACCTGAAATTAATAAAAATAATAAAAACATAAAACAACTGTAGAAATGTAATAGAGGAAAAAAAAGGAGCCAGTGCTTTAGTCACCTAGATCTTCAAATCAATAACCTTACCAGAAATAAAATGTATCTATAATAAAAATTTCTTGAATCTTCCAAAGTCTCTAAAGAGCACTGCTATTTCTACCAGGGGAGAAGGAAGAGGTCTTAGTATGTAGTAGCTGAAGCAAAATGAAACCCTTCTGCTCCCTTCTCCTCACCCAAAGCAAAAGGTTCATCTGAATTTTCACCCAGTAAAATCAGCATATATAACAGGGTGTTTTCAAAAATGTAAACACACCTTGAATGATTATAAAGTCAGTATTTATTAACATACAATTTAATTTCAAAATTTAAAATAATCTATAGAAATGATTTTTTTTTGGACATTGCCTGTTTTAAAACTGATGACCCTTCTGGTTTAGGCAATGCTGGCAATGCAAAGCAATGGAATTGCAAACATCAAGAACTATTTTGTTTGGTATTTTTGTGCATTCTTGTTCAATGGCTGCCTTCAATTTTTCAAGTGTTGCTGGTTTTGTACCACAAACTTTATTTTTTATGTAGCCACATTAAAAATGTCTAGTGGTGGGAGGTCTGGTGAACACGGAGGGTATTCTACATTCACCAGACTTCACTTACTATTTCAAATTGATTAAATCTGAAAATGAGAGAAAATTATGGGAGTTATCCACTGTTAAATGTGTATACATGTGGGACACCCTGTAAATTAGCCATATATAGGAAGTTCTTAAGGGGCAGAAACTTATACTAATCAAGTAGGGAATAACAGAGCTTCACAGAAATCAGAAATGTAATTAAGGTAGAATATCAAGAGGTCTGATTGAATGTTAAAGAACTTACAGACGCTTCATCAGGATTAATTTATCTGCAGAAATAATGGCAGAAGGGTGGGTGTGGGTTCCGCATGAACACTAGAAAATAACACCAAGAGCTTAAAGTGGTCATTGTATTCATGGTAGTGTCCAAGGGACAGATAAAAAGTAGGTGACTTTTATCTTCCTTTTTATCCCATATTAGTTGAGGAGATTTGGGGAAGGGAAGAATTTATTAAGCTCATCTAATCTTTTTTGTCCTGTCTGTGTTCTCATCAAGCAACTTTCTGATTAATTTGCTATCTAGAATAGATTTTTTTCAGGTAAGAGAGAAATTGTTGCTCAGCCAACATTAATGGTTCCAGCTGTTTGAGGGTTATGTTTGCTCTGGAATTAAAACAAAAACAAGTGAAAACAAAACCCAAAACAAAACCCTCTTTATTATATCTGCTTCTTGTGAGTTTGATTTGCATGAGTCAGTTCACAGAACACGATCAGGTCAACTTCAGATGTCCTCTCAAAAATGGATGCATCCCAGTGTAAGAAATCTCTACTTAAAACATAAGCCCATATTCTTATTATAGTTTTGCCTTTTGAATTAAGATGACAGACTTTTTTCCCTCCAGCCCCCCTCCCCCCACCCCGCCAACCTGCAGCTTTTCTCATTCTTTTTTATTTATATTATCTCCTCTTTCTTACCTAAAGTGACAGGAATGCAACCCTTATTAAAATTGTTTTTGTTTCTTTTAAAATTTTATACCTGTGTGTCCATGGGAAGAAAGTAGAGGTTTGGAAGACAGCCCAGTTGTTGTGCCATTCTATCTTCACTTCCAGTCAGATCCAAATTCTAGGTCTTGCACTAAAAGCCTTCTCTCTGCTATGTGTTTAAGCCTAAAAAAAGGAGAAACTCCTTTTATGTGAAAAGATTTGGACTGGAATAGGATTGAAGTTAAGGACTAAACATGTATGGAAAAGATTTTTCAATATGAATCTCAGTTAGATTAAAGAATAATTTACAGAAAGACTACTTTATGCAAAAATTTACCTGAGTCTCTGGGAATCCAAAAACAAGTAAGTTAAGGCAAGGCCCCTGCCTGCTAGAGCTCACCTTCTAGCCATGCAAACAGGTAACCTAAATGCAATGTCATCAGGCCATAATTGAAGAGATACAGAAATTAATTTAGATAGAGACCCTTGTCCTTGAGGCAGCACCATGCTACAAAGAAGAAAAGGTAGGAACATAAAATATTATGTTACAAGGTAGTAAGTGTTGTAATCAAAGGATTAATAAACATAAATAATGGTGATCAAAGGTGACTGATCCTTCTATCTTGAATTGCCTCCATGAAGTTATGGATTCCTTCCAGGATAATGAGCAGGTTTGTTTTAAGTATAGGGTCAGGGACATGAAGTCTCAGAAATTCAGAAGGATATGTTCAATATTCAATTGAATTTATTGATTTGGAGGTGAGGGACACAGAGATTGAGAAAACTTGCAGAAATACACATACACACAAAGAAACAACAAAGACCTCTGGGAAACTCTAACATGTAATAAGAAGCATAAAAAGAGAGAGAAGCCCATGAAGAAAACCAAGTAGAGTGATCAGGAAGATATGTGAATCAGAGGAGTGTAGATAAACAATTCAACAACTCTTATTGAATACTACTTTGGATCAGGTCTTGTGTTAGACACTAGGGAAATAAATGAAAAAGATGGTCTCTGCCATGAGCTATGATCTTGTGGCAGGGACTTGATGAACTATGCTTGTGTGGCTTCTAATGATAGAATTCAGTCTGCAGAGAAAGGATATCCAGGAAACCAGTTATGACAGGGTTTTAAGAAAGAAGAAATGACTGACAGGGTAATCTGTAGCAGACATTGAGGGAAATGAGGGCTAGTAGAGAGACTTTTGGCTTTGTTGATTAGGAGTTCATGGTAATTTGGTTACAGCAGATAGCAGGGCCAGTGCAGAACTGGAAATACAGAACAAATAAAAAGCTATATTATAGTGGATTGGGAAGTTAAACAGTGAGGCAACCTTTAGAAACTACTTTTTCAAGAAGTTCACATTGAGGGGATTGAAGAATGAGAGTGGACAGTGAAAACTTGTATATGTATTTAAGTTGGTTGTGACTTGACTATGTTTGCAGGTTGAGAGATCAACAAATGAGAGACCAAACAAGATGACATATAAGAAAGGAGCCATTGGGATAATGAGCTTTGTGAGAGTAGAGACAGTGGAGTAGTAGAAACAGGTGAGGTGAAAGTAGCCCTAATCTTAGTTTTGAAACCCATTTGCTTGGCTTAGAGGTCAAAGTAGGAGGTTCAAAAGAGGTTGGAGGTTGCAGATTGTAACTCAAGAGAAAAATGTTTGGAAGAAAAGTAGGATAAGGGTAGAGGAAGTTTACTTTAACCACAACAGGCATGGTTCAGATGAGATGAGAGAATCAACTTCCTGCCAAAGGAGCATAACTCATAGCAAAAAAGTGAGAAAATATTTGTATTTGTATTTCTTTCAAAATTACAAATTATTCTACCTGTGCTTTGGAATAAAAAATTGGTATGGTTCAGCCTAAAGGAAGTGGAATGTACTAAAATGACTCTTCCAAGTGACATGTGGTGTAGATCATTTGAGCTCTCTGAACTTCATTTTTCTTATTTTTGGAAAGGGAAGAAAAACTCTCACCTCCTAGAATGGTCTTGAAGATCACATGAAATGATGTGCATAAAACATCTAGCACAATGACTGGGTCATGGTAGCCATTAGTCAACTGTTGGTTTCATTCCCCTACTTTCTGTTTTCCGAGTCATATCAATGGAGTGTACTGGGGTCTTCAGATACCACTCTCCTGTCTCCTGTTTAGTCTCAGTAAATAATAAGAATATGAGAAAACCTGTAGATGTTGGGAATTCATGTCAGTGTCCATGAGTTGATCATCGCCTGGATAAAGTCAAGCTGGCCAGAGAGGTCCATAAAGCACCCCTCCTGTCACCTCTATTGCCAAGCATTGAGATAACCCAGGGAGCTTTCAGGATGTCTGATGGTATTAGTGGCTCAGAGAAGTGGGTCTAATATGTAGTCAGAGACACTCTCAGACTCTGAAACATACCTTTGCTTGTCAGAGACACATGGTATCTTTTTGACACCGCAGAAAGTAGCGTATTCCCCTACAGAAACTCAAGTCTGGCTTCAAAAAGCCCTGGAATGAGGGCCACACATGGAGTCCTAAAACAGGTCCAGAGAAATCCCCACCCACATGTAAAAAGTCATCTCTCACATTTGTATTACCATTTTACTGTTGAGAAAGATTTTTTTCACATTATGTGAGAATACACACACACACACACACACACACACACACACACACACATATACACCCACACTATATATATATATACACACATACACATATACATACATATACTCGTATATGTGTGTCTGTTTAATATACATAATGTTTATAATAAAATTATAAATTATACACAACAAATATTATTTAGTATAATAATATAAGTAATAAATGATATAAATACATTATTTAATTAATATTAATATAAACTATTTATATTAAATAATCTAAGATCCAGTCTGGATCTTTTACTTATTCTGGATCATCCTTCAGGTCTCAATTTTAGACAGTTTTGATGACAGACTTCCTTAAATTTTTTTACCAGATTAGATCTACTACTATTTTCTCTCATAGCACCCTATATTTGTATAACATAATGCTTATATTTTTAATGTGATTGCTTGATGATTGCCTCTTCCCCTCATTAGAACGTATTTGTAAATTATAGGAGAACTGGGTCCTGGTCAGTCATATCCTTGGTATCTCAATCACCCAGACCATTTGACAAATTTGCAAATGGCAGAAGACAGCTCCTAAGGACCATTTAGTCTATCACATTTATAAAAAAGAGTAAAGAAGAACATTTTCCAAGGTCATACTACAAGCCATGGCATAACTGGGCCTGGATTAGATGTCTCCTGACACTTTGTCTAGGGATCTTTTCAATGATTTTTCAATCTTGATTACTTCCATGTTCCAGGTCCTCAAGAACCAGGGTGAAAGGAAGGCCAAGTCATTCAGTATTTAGTTACCTCCTCTTTGGACGTGAATAGCAGAAAGAAAATATTTTTGATCCAAAAATATTTATTGAGAACCAACTATAAGCAAGTGACAGTTTTAGGCACTAGAGATAAAATTTTGAATAATGATAAAATCAGTGTCCTCATGGAGCTTGGGAGAGGACATAGAAAATAAACAAAAATATAAAATACTGGAAGAAAATGCAAAAAGCAAATAATAAACTAGTTGAAATATTTGCAATTTTTATTACATATATATAAAAAAACTCTCTAATATATAAACAAATCCCAAAATCAATTAAGAAAAAATAATCAGGTACTTAAAAGAAAACTCAGTGTAACTGACATGACTTTTACCTTGTGGAACTTGTAAGAACCCGTCTTTATCCAAAGCTAAGGGTAGTGGCTGGGCTGCAAGGTTTTAAGGGGTCAAAGGAGATGGAAAATTCTTGAGTGGCCCCTCTCATATTTTACTAGGGGCACAGCTAATAAATATCTAAATCTCAGTTCTGTCACTTGCTAAATACATGGATTTGAGGGAAATTATTGACTTTCTTTAAGCTTCAGTGTTCACATTTGTAAAATGAAAATAATTATTTTTCTACAAGGTTGTTGAGGGATTAAGTGATATAATATGCGAGAGTACATGGTACATAATATGAATTCTGACAATTAATTTCATGAATGCATTCTAGAAGAAGTGCTACATACCTCATTGTTGAATATCACTATGGCACCTTTGAAGTACTCTTGGGAAGCTATGTACTGGTGCCAGCACCTAGTACACCTTTCAAAGCAATTTTGGAACTCTTTTTCTGGAATGACCATCAGAGTTGTTGGCGTGTTACCCTTGATGTCCTGAATGTCATCAAAATGTCTTTCTTTCAGCATTTTCTTTATCTTCAGGTAAAAAAAAAGTCACTGGGGGCTGGACCAGGTGAGAAAAAGGGGGTTGTCTTTCTGTGTGGTGTTTATTGTTGTTGCGTGTTTTTGTGTGCCATTGTGAGAACGTTGGAGCTTGAATTAGAGTAACAAACAAACATTAAATTTGTTGTTAGACTTGGCAAGAGTAGAAGTGAAATCAAGGAGGTGTTAGTTCAAGTTTATGGGGATAATGCCATGAAGAAAATGGCAGTGTACAAATGTATTAAACAGTTTACTGAGGGGAGAGGAAGCAGCACTGCTGAAGAGAGATCAGGGTGCAGTAATGAATAGAACTGATGAAAACATTGCAAAAACTTGTTGCATTGTGCATCAAAATTGTTGGCTGACTATGAGAAGCATAGTAGACTGAATAAACATCAATAAAGAAACAGTTGGGAAAATATTGCCCAAAAATCTCGGCATGAGAAAAGTGTCTGCAAAAATGGTCCTGGAGGAGCTCACCAATGAACAAAAGCAAAGGAGAGTCAAAGTTGCCAAGACCTTTTGGGGAGGTAAGACAATGTTTTGGGTTTTGTTGTCACTGGTGATGGAGTATGGGTGTACCACTAGGACCCTGAAATAAGCGCCAAATTGCACAATGGAAGTCAGCCAATTCTCTACAACCAAAAAAGTTTCATCAGTTTAAATCAAGAGACAAATGGAATTGCTACCCTTTTTTGATATCAGAGATTGTTCATTATGAATTTGTACCAACTGGACAAACAGTTAACCAAGTGTCCTATTTGGAAGTGCTGAAAAAGCTGCGTGAAAGTTAGACAAAAATGACCGGAACCTTTTGCCAATAACTCAGGCTCTTGCATCACAACAATGTACCAGTTCATGTGACACTGTCTGTGAGGGAGTTTTTAGCCAGTACACAAATAACTGTATTGGAACACCCTCTTTTCTCACCTGGTCTGGCCCCCAGGGACTTTCTTTTTACCTGAAGATAAAGAAAATGCTGAAAGAAAGACATTTTGATGACATTCAGGACATCAAGGGATATACAACCACAGCTTTGATGGCCATTCCCCAAAAAAAGAGTTCCAAAATTGCTTTGAAGGGTGGACTAGGTGCTGGCATTGGTGTGTAACTTCCCAGAAGGAGTACTTCAAAAGTGACCATAGTGATACTTAACAATGAGGTATGTGGCACTTTTTCTAGGATGAGTTTGTGAACTTATTTGTCAGAAGTTGTAGTATCTTTCTTATAAGATTTTTATGAGGATATTACATAAACTAATGCATGTAGAAGGCATGAGACAGTGCCTGGTACTTAGTAAGTTCACAATATGTGTTTATTATCATCATTTTTACAGTGTAAAGTGAATCTCTTGTTAGCACCAAGTTCTTTGGTTTTTCTTGGAACACCTTTGGTATGTTGGAATATCTATATATATTCAAAAATATTCTTAGACTTGTCTTTGCCCTGTTTTATCAGTGGTCCCTCTATTCACATAAGCTCACCATGTTTTTTTCTAACTGTATTTTTATTCATGTTTCTTTCTCTGCTTGGAATTCCCTTCTCTGATTTTATTATCTTTCAAGGGTCTTTTAAAATGACCCCTCCCAGACAGGGAACCACCAAAAAAAAAAAAAACCCAACAAAAAAACAAACAAAACAAAACAAAACATTAAAATGAAGTTTCTAATCTAAACAGCTGGAATTAACTTTTCTTTCTATGGCATAGACTCCAAAAATTTATTTGGCTTGGAGTTAGAAGGGCACTGAATTGTCTATATCTTCTTTGGTTTCTCATGTCTCATTGGATGTTGCAAACACTCAACCTAGCATACAAAGCCTTCCTCAGTTTTGCTTTCCTGTTTAACTCTCTTACCTTGCTTTGACCTATTCTTTATACAGGCCACATTAGCCTCTTATCTTCATGGAGTAGGCCACATTCTTTTTCATCTTAGAGCCTTTACTGATGCTATGTCTTCTGTCAAGTATGACTTTTCACCAATTATTTCCTTGGTTCACTACTTTTTATTCTTCATTTCAAATGTTACTTCTTCTGAGAAGTTTCCTTGACTGTATCAAAGACTGGTAAATTAGGTTCCCTTGCTATGTTTTCCCAAAGGTTTCTGTGCTTCCCCCTTTCTTTTCACATTTACCTGGAATTATTTGTTTAATACCTATATTTTTACCGCATTGAAAGTGTCAAGAAAGCAGGCATTAATGCATTTTGTTCTCTGTAACCTGAGTGCCTTTTTCCATGCCTAATACTTGGAAAAGACCTAACATGTATTTAATAAACAAATAAATCTAACCCGACCTCATTGTTGAGATGGAAATAGGGAGGCTCATAAAGAGACATTTACTCAAGGTCACACAGAGAATCAGTGACAGAGAAAAGACTGAAGCTTAGGGTTCCTGACTTCTGATACAGTGCCCTTTTGTATACATGCACTTCCACTGTAGTACTTGTTTCTTATACATGCTTATGTATCAGTCTGGCTCTTGGACTAGGCTGTAAAGTTTTTGAAGGCAGGGGCCACATCTTATACCTGTGTTGTTCAAGGTGGTAGCTACTAGCTACCTGTGCCAATTGAATGTTGGAAACATGACTGGTCCAAATTTTGATGTACCACATGTAAGTGTAAAATACACACATTTTGTATGCATTGGGTTAAGTAAAATATGTTATAATAATTATTTTTACTTATTTATTTTTCAAAATTTTAATGTGGCTATTAGGAAATTTGCTGCTCATATTATATTTTGATTAGATGCATATTATTGCTCTGTTGCCTATTGATTCCCCCTGCCCTTGGTGCCAAGTATAGAGCTTTGCAGCCAGTAAGTGCTCAACACACACTTGTTGAATGAAGTTGAGCTATGGTTGGTAGGTTAATTGCTGCCACCTATCTTGTCAAAATCACTGGGTGAACCCTCTGTCCCCAGGCTTAAATGTACATGAAGTTCTTCAGTCCTGGCCTGGGGGTGCCCTATACATTGCATCAGTCTTTGGGTTTCCTTTCAGAGGCAGCCTCAGTGCAATCGATGCACATCAATAACCGGGGTTGAGGTGGAGTATGTAGACACCAGCCTCTTGCACAGGAAGTGGCTTCTACTTTGCAATTGTCCCTGGAACCTTTTCTTTACAGGCTTCTGATAGGAGGTGGGGGTAGGTGAGCATGGAGATGAACTCAAAGTTGAGAGGGGCCTTCTCAGCTCCTTCATGGACGTGAGGTAAGCTAAGGAATATGGGAACCTTGAGCTAAGAGGTCTCCTTTATTTGCTTATGTACTTACACATTCATTTATTCAACTCAGAGTCTGGGGCAACTACTTTTTCCCTGGCCTTGTAAAGCAAAAATATAAAATAAAATAAAATAAATTAAAATAAAAAAAGATCAAACACAGACCATACTTTGGGATAGTCTTGGTATCCTGTGAGAGACAGACACATAAGTCTGCAAAGTGGACAGGTTTTTAAGACTACAGGTGGGCAAAGCAGGGAGCAACTAATTTAACTGGGAGAGGTGTGGTTAGAGGCTTTCCAGAGACAATGAGCATTGCTATTTTTCCTCTTCATCTTTAAAATCTAGCTAAAATCTTACTTTTCTAAAAATCTTTTTAAACACCACCACCTCTTTACTCCCTGCCCTGAGAGCATTACACCTTTCTTACCCACATTTATGACAACACTCTGTACTTTTGTCAAATCACTTGTCTCACACTATAGAAACACATAGTTCCTTGGGTGCATGCCTGTGTCCCTCTCCCTTCTAGCCCAAGAATCCCTCAATTTGATGTGATGGCTGAGACTCAGACAGGCTATGCATGATATTTCAAGGGCATATAATTAATGAGTTACAAAGCTAGGTCTAAAAGCCAGAGGCTATAACCTAGGGTCTAAGACACAGGGACTCTGATTCAAAATTTAGTGTGTGTGTGTGTGAGTGTGTGTGTGTGTGTGTGTGTGTGTGTGTGTGTGTTTTCATTCCAGTACTGAGTTAATAAATGAATGTGTCTACAGTATGGGATTTCATCACTGCTTGCCTGAGACCTCATCTAACTCATAGAACATTCAAAATGAGAAGACTCTGTATCTTTTGGCTGGACAACAAGACCTGAAGGAAAAGTCCCCTTTGTGCTATTGTTGCAAACTTGACTCTTTTCAGCATGTTTCGTGTTTATGAAGTAAAGAGGAACTCCAAGGAGTCCAATGCCCTTTGCTCTAATTCAGGTTTTCTTGCATAGGTGGCACAAGTTTCAGGTCCTCTTGACTCCTAATGCATTTTCATGGACCTACTGTTCATGGGACCTAAAGTAGCCACCATTAATTACTACTTTAAGAGAAGACATTGCCTCCAGAATGTCCCTGTTACAAAGCCAGTTAGAGTATCTTCACTGAGAAGTGAAAGAATAATAAGTAGCTAGCTGAATTTATTCACTACAGTATAAGTAGGGAGAAGGGGCTCCTTTCCTAGACAAGTGCCTGCAGAACAATCCTGCCTCCACCTCAAACTTTAGTCAGAAACAAACAAACAAGCAAAGAAGCCACACAATCTATTTAGAAGCCATATCTGGGGAAACTGGTCTCAAGGATGAAGCTAATATATTATTCTGGTAGAAGGAAGTTTTCTACAGAGTCATGTGAGTGCAAGTGAATCCCTATCTCAGGCTGTATCAAAAGCCTCTAAGCCTTGAAAACACAGGGAAGCCCATAGTGAAGTGGGAGTGGGCAGGGATGGAAGGATTGTAAAGAAACCAGGGACTGTTTGACTTGGAAAGGACACCAAAATCATGTAGTCCAACCTCTGTTGGTTAAATGAAAAACCAAGGCTAATAGAGGGAACAGAGTTGGCAGATCTGGGACTAGGGCACAAAAATCCTTGCTCCCAGGATATGCTCTTTTTTCTTGAACCCAAATGTATAAGACTATGTAGCTTGGATAGATTATTCACCAGGGTTTGAGTACTTCTGCTGTGTAGAACAATGACTGGGGCTTGGGTACTGCAATCATTGAAGGTGATTCCAAGTATAACCTGAAAGCATTACAGAAATTACCTCTCCTATCTGTTTCTCAGTTTTGACAAGGTGGATTTTCATCTGATAATGTCTCAGCTCTGACATTCCAGGATTCCCTCATAGTTCTAGGGATACCTCCCTGTGCCATAGGAAGAGCCAGGAAAGCCAGGGACATTTTACTCCAACTGTCTGCAGCTTGGGTTGCCAGTATCTGCTGGAGGTTAGCTGGGAGTAGGTGGGGGCATAGCCGTGGGGACTGTTGCTACAGTAGCGGATCCTTTCACAACAGCACTGTTTTGTCATTTTGCACCCAGATTTCCGTTGGCTAACCTCAGCCTTATCTTCCTCATTTCTGTTTCCTCTTGAAGACACCAAGGACCCTTCAAAACACACAATGTTCCTGCTCACGGCATAAAGACCAGTTCCCTCTGAACTCTGCAGTTTGGCTCATCACCAGGGAACCTGTGCCTCCTCTGAGACCAGGGCATCTCTTCAGTAACAGGTATAGTATTCATTTGCCCACTCTGCTTGGATTCCCAAGCTGGGTCAGTGTCTATGGCTACCTGCCCATTTCATTCTTCTTGAACCCTCCTCAGGAATCCTGGGCCAAGATGGGGGTAAAAAGGTTCTCATGGGTCTTCTACCTTGAAACTTCTAATAATGATAAGGAAAGATGATATTTTTCTCCAAATATATTATTTAAGAGATAGCCACATGCAAGTGAAGTGTTCAGTGGAACGAGGAGTAAGGAAATTTGAGTAGCAGTCCTGGTTTTGCCATTTACCTACTCTGTATCTTTGAGCAAGTCCTTTCTCCATACTATGGCTCACTTTTTTTGGCCTCTGTTGTGCATAAGAGAAGAGGAAAGATTATGTGGATAGTGTCTTGAAACTTTTAATTTTTTATATCCCTTATTTTCTTGTTTGTGAGCCCTCTTGAGAAAGAGCATGAAAATGACAGTTATTATCTCCTGATAAAGCTGAACTGGGGGCTAAACTTGTCTGAAAAAATTTGAGACTGCTCCTAGTATGAGAAGGTCCAACTGAGTCAGTTTCAGGACAAGTCCTTGCCAGGGTGGAACAAGGGACAAATGATGATATTTTATATAGTACGACAGACCAAGAGAAGACCTTTCAGAGACCCTCAATATCACTTCACATAGATAACCACTTTTTCCTATGGGTTTGCCCAGCCTTTCTCATTGCAACCTTCTTTTCTTACATGCACTCTACTGGGGAGGAATGGACCAGAACATCAAGAATGGAAATAAAACTAGTTTCAACTCAGCCATTGATTATTGCCATTAATATTGGGGCAATATGGTTTATAAGGCTCTTTAACATATAGTGTACTTAGAAGGAATCTTTCACCCTCTAAAATCTTTCTTTCCTTTTGGTGAAGTCAGAAAAGATGTTCAGGGGGCTGTGGATGCTTCCAGTTCATTCAGGTATTTTCACTGGGGCTGGTAGTCAATGAAGGTGATGATAGAAGAAAGGAACCCATCCAATTATCTCTCCCCCTGCCTCCCTGAAGTCAATCTTTATTAATCAGCTTTCTTAGTTCATCTCCACATACCACTCCAGGGACTGAGCCAAGGTGCCTGTGCACTCCTATGTGGGAAGCTCTGGAAAGCTCATTGACACTTTCTTAATGACTCTGCCAGGTAAGTTTTGGTGTTCCTTTTTCCACAGAAAGAACTTGAAGTCCAAAGAAAGATTTGCCCAATGTCATGATTAGCTAGTATTGATGTCCAAAGCAACATTATTAGAATCCAAGATTTTCTGGGAGTTCCCTGATGGTGTAGTGGCTTAAGGCTTCGGCGCTGGTGCTGTCAGCGCTGCGGCCTGGGTTCGATTCCCAGTCAGGGAGCTACCCACATACCAAAAAGCAAAAAAAAAAAAAAAAAAAAAAAGATTTTCTGAATTTTTCCACTCTACCATATCTGTTGGCAATGATCATTGCTCTGTCTAAAAGAGCCACACTTCTGGGTTGCAGGGGATGGATTGAATAGGTAGAAAAATGGAAGAATGGGAAAGATTTTTTAGAGCGTTAGGTTTGAAGTCACTCTCAGATCTCAAATCAGAGGGGTATGTCACCCCCTTACTAACATGCACTCAACTAAAAGAATTATGATAATAAAAACACTATTTTTTACCCTGAAAGACAAGTCCTCTGTTTTCTGGCTTGTTTTAGCTGGGACAGGGCATTATGGCCTTATGGAATAGTTTTCTATTCCTGATATACTTGGAATGTTTGCAATTTTTCATGCCAGTATTTAATATAGACCAGCTACTTTCTCACAGATCAACTGTCAAAGCTAGGATGGAGGTAAATTTGACACAGACAACCTGGAATTTTTAACAATAGGATCTGGGTATTGCCAAGGGAATTGTCAGAGAAATTCTAAGCCTGACCATGCTTATTTCCCTTATGGCTGTGTGTTGAAGAATCCCAATGTCTCACTGCCAAGTCCATTGCTTATGTTTTTCCTTTGTCATTGATGTGTCTCCCTGTTACCAGAGAGATATACAAAGCAGGGGGGTAACAGGATTGATGAAGAAATCTGGATTGTGCAATGGGTTGATACAGGGTGCAACCATGAACTGTGAACAACTTGTGTAACCTTTAGCAATTCTCTTTCCCAATATGAAGCTTTATTTACTCATGTATAATGTGAGTGAGTGAGACTAGATACTAGTCTTGTTATAGATGCCATTGTTGGGTCCTAGTTGTATAAAAGGACAATGTTAGATAAGGCTGAGGCTATCAGAAATGTCTGTTTCATCTGTTTTGACCAATCAATTGTCATTGGTCCTTGCTTTTCTTCTGGCAGGACAACCATCATTTTGGAGGCATTTGTTACTGAACTAAGGACATACATTATCTAATGTCATTTCACTATTACTTACTAGGCAGGTATTATACTCATACCCATTTTGTGGATGTGAAAACTGGAGCTCAGAGAGATAAAATGATTTATTCAGGGTTTCTCAGCTAATTAATGGCAGAGCTAAGATTCAAGCCCATGTTTAACCTCAAAGCTTAAGTTTATATCCATAACACTATAAGAACATTGATGTGGGGGCATGGCTATTGACTTTAGGGCCTGTTCTTTCC
This sequence comes from Lyroderma lyra, assembly GCA_004026885.1. NCBI lineage: Eukaryota > Metazoa > Chordata > Mammalia > Chiroptera > Megadermatidae > Lyroderma > Lyroderma lyra. The sequence goes on from PVJL010009509.1 coordinate 34,033, forward strand.
CGAGGTCAGGGAGGCAGGTTAATAACCAAGTTACTCACTTTATGCTACATTGAGGATCTCATTGAAGCTTGGGACTCCTAAAAATGCCATAACTGTAAAATTCAGGCTGAATACTGGGGCCTCAGTGGCCATTTCAACTGGGCATTCCCTACTTACCCTCAGTATCCTTCTGTTAGGAGTCATGCTTATTTTGCTCACTTCCATATTCTGGTGCTTTGGCTAGTCCTTACAGCCTGTGCAATTTTCCTGAGATTCAGGCTATGACTTTTTCTCTCTCTTTTCTTCCAGGACCACATCTCCCAGCAAGACCTTGACTTTCTACTGAATCCCCTCGTCTGGCCTCCTGCAGTGTCACGCTCCGTGTATTTGACAAGCTGAGTTGGACACTCCATGTGGTAGAGTGTCAGTTTGTCAAATACCCCAAGTGTGGCACATGCCTAGCAGCTTCAGGCCATGGCTGTTGGAATACAACAGACTACCAACTGGATAAAAGAAAACATGCCAAACAACAACTAATCTGTCACAAGTTATTTTCAGTAACTTTGAGGGAATGGAAGCACTGTATCTGACAGTAGAAGTGGAAAAGTCAGATAGTTCTGGGAGCCATAGCCCTGGAAAGTGTATATATACTAGTGAGAGCCTGAGAGAGGCACAACAGTCTTGAAAAGGTATCTAGGGCCCAGGGATAAAAGTGCTACTTGATTCATTATTTTCTTCCTTCATGTTCCCATTCCAGAGTCTCCCAGCAAGGACACTAGAATTCTCCCACAAGCATCATGGCAGAGCTTAGAAACCCACTTTTCCTGACACTTACCTTTGGCTTCTACACACACTTTGACTTTACCTCTCTCTCTCCTTTTCCTCATGCCTTTTCTCTCTCTGGGAACACCATCTCCATTTCTTTCCTTTATGTCCTGGCCCAGTCAAAGTCCATTCTCTCCAGGGACTTTTGAAAGTCAATCTATACTTTTTCGTTTTTTGTTCTCAAAGCACTCCTTGCCTGGGTCCTTGTACGTAACCCTTTATTTCCTACTGCCCAATGACAGCCCTTGAACTGTTAGTGACTGTTTCCAGAGGATATTTTTTAATTCCTCACTGCATTGTGTGCTTCTAGAGGACAAGACTGTGTTTCCCTAATTGCTGTTTCTCCATTCTACCCCTGCCGCAATCCCTAGTACAATACTCTGGTTACAGAAAATACTCAATAAATGTTTACTGATTGATTGACTTTCTACTAGTTCATTAACTTTGGGCCTTTGGGCCAAATGCCACCCAGGAATTTTATGAGAAAAAATTAAAATGTAGTCACTAAGATGCTGTAGTGTGTGCAAGGTAATAGCCAACATGAAGGTTTTTTCTTCCTGAGAAATACGGTCAAAGGCTAGAGGAGAAGAGGAAAAAAGAAAAGGTCTACTTAGAGGGCAAATACATTTTGGAATTACTTAGTAACACAAAGTTATACAGGTGCTTTGTTGCAAGGTTTTTCAGTGTCCTTAATATTCTAATGTTACATTGGAAATCTACAACAGGTAGTCATCTGATTGTGATTCCGCTCCCCCCACCTCCACCATGGGCCTTCTCCTGGGTCTAATGATTCATGGGACAAAATTTGGCAAACTGTTTTAGAGGAACTTTATACTGTCCCTCTCTTCTAGAGATCTCCTCTTTCTACTTCTCTATCTTCCCCTGACCAGCCACCTGCTGAAGACAGGTCCTATGTTACCATCCCATTTTTGTTTAGCCTATCCCATTTTATACCTAGGACTCTCTTACTGACTTGTTTTGGATGGAAAAATGATCAGTTTTGAGGCAAGGATAATCTTCAGAAGTTTCCTGCTTTAATGAATATATTATCCTAGGAGTTCACAGATCTGACATCTGGTCTCTGTTTTACAACTGACTTGATATGTTTGCTTAACTTTGGACTTCATTTCCTCATCTGTAATATGAGAGAGTTAAAGTCAATAATCTCTAAGCTCTTCAAGACAAGAGAATCTGAGATATCCCTGGGAGTCCATAGTTTCTATGAAGGGGGTAGTCCCTGGATTTGGGGCTCCTTTTACCAATGAACATGCAACTAGGATTCTCTTCCCAAGCTCAGTAATTCCTTTCTCTTAAGGTAGTAGAAATAGGTAATGACCTTTTTCAAAGACTGTGGGGTCTATACACAGAGCTTTTTCATGAAGGAAGCTGAGATTTCCACTGGGTGAGGGCCCTGTTTCAGAATATTGTAAGCATGATGGGGAAAAAGAAAAGGCTCCTTTCACAAGCTATGTGAACCTGGCATCTGGGTATGAGGAAAACATTGAGGTTTTGACCAAAGAGTTGGCAGGCTGGTGGTGATGAAGTGGAGGACTCCTCTTTGTTCATTTTTGTGTACTATTTTGACTTCTGTAATCATCCCAAAGGGGAGCAGCTCCTGGTGAAACCTTAGCTGACCCTGTGGCTCTATTGGAAACAAAAGTGGCAACATGTCAGCATCTAAGAAGAATGAAGAAGTTGATTTAACAGGAACTACATGAAGGAGAAGAAGCAGTGTTTACTTGGCCCAGAAAAGGCCCTCACAGGGAAACTGATTTAAAGGTATATGCACGTGTGCACATAGACAGACAGTCAAACATGTATAAACACACACATGATCACACTTTTATTTCTCACTCCTGCTTGAGGAGAAGAACTTATTTGTTCTGAACTCCACCCTACCTTTAGGAAGGGGTGAAGAATACAACTATTGCAAAGATTTTAGGACTCTAGGAGGTGGAAATCTTTGAGGGTGGGTCATTCATACTTTGAAAATAAGGGGACCCTTTATCTCTGCATCCACAGTCTCCTGAGACAGAAAATGGGCTCATTTTTATTGGGTTTTCAATTGACCTGGGAAGAGTCATCCAAGTAAAGCTGGAAGGATAATTGGGAAGGGAATAATAGAAGGAAGTTGAGTACTATTTTATTTTACCAAAAGTTTATTGTATTTCATAATCATCTCAAAGGGGAGAAGTGAGATAAGGGTAAGTATGGATGGAAAGGAAAAAGACCACAAAAATCAAAAGCTTTATTTCAAATAAAGTACATTATTCCCAAGGTCCCAACCATTTAGTCTCATTTTAATCACTCTTGGTAGGTCCTTGAAAGAAGACCAATAGACCAAAGTTGTTATTATGATTAGATATTTAATGAACATCAAAAGAATATCAGAGAACTAAACTCACAGTATAGGAGCAGAACTGAACCCCAACATGTTACATGATAACTGCAATGAAAAACTGTCTAGCCTGGGAAAAAGGTAATTGATTCTGGACACGACTGATCCTTTAAGCTGGCAGAGCCAAACTTCCCTCTGGTGTTCTGGTGAAAAGAGACCAAAGTTAAGTGGTGTCTAAAGGCATGATGACCAAGTCCTAGTTCTGCAATCTTTTCCCTCTGATGTTTGGGGAAAAGCAGCAGAAAAGGCAAGCGGGGCTAATATAAGGTCTCACGGCCCAACCCAAAAGCAGGCTTGTTTGAGTGCTTATGGCAAATTAGGCAAAGCCAGTCACTCATAGGGATCTCAGCGTTGGCAGGGAAGACATGTTGGGCTATCCAGGAAGAGAGGTAACAGGGAAGGGCCTATGCAGAAGGCAGGGACTAAAAAGGCAATTATGTTAGCAGACCCTGGCCTATAAGGGCAGTTTTAACACACATTCTTGCCCTTGGTGGCCAGAAGCTCGTAATCCGGGGGAACTGTGTGCAGCAGGCTAGTGTAGTCACTGTTTATCTGGGTGATGATCTGGTACTCCTGGCCCAGGCAGGGTTCGTCAGAGTAGTTGTTGCCCAGAGTCCAGGAAGTTCGCTCTTCACAGGCGCAGCCACGTGCGAAGATGTCTACCCTCATGGTTTCATCAGAGTCACTGGTCTGCCTGGCGTGCACCCTGTGGCAAGAGCCCACCGCCCATAAGAAGGGAATTGGGGCCAGGACCCTAGTTTCTCATCCTTCTGCCCCAATCCTTGCCAAGTGACCCTCAGGCCCTTGTCACTCAGAGATTCTGGGAACAGAGGGCTGGTGGACCTAAATTATCCTGTCTGTTTGGTAGGCCAGGACAGAACCTCAGGAGGCACTTAAAAGAGGAAGGACAGCTGTGCCTCTGACTCTGAAGGCCGTTGGGTTTACGATTGTGCTTGTGCCAATACCCCTTTCTTCCATGTCAGTGACCTACAAAATTGAGGGCAGGGAAAGCGTCAGAAGATGAATGAGGAGAGGTTATCTTACCTGGCCACTTCATATACATGCTCTACAAAAGAAGGAGAAATAAGGTCAGAAGTCTCCTGAGTGGATAAGGGCCAAGCATGGATCCCAAGTACCAGTCAAACGGTGAGGGAAGGGGAAATATAAAGGGGGATCTCAATATGTGTGGCTTCCAAACAACTAGAAGGTATTAGGAGGGTAACTTGAAATAAGAGATGTAGATTTCTCAGGGAAAGGAAGAGGAAGCACACATGGTAACTGTCCTCTTTGGTATACTCTGACTCAGGACATTGGGCGGGGCAGGTACTTAGTGTGGTGGAGGGAAGGACACTGCAACTGGATCCACACCCCATCCGGAAATCTTGCCAAAAATTTCCAGGGAGTCCCTGTGGGAAACTTAGCAGCCAGGTCAGAGCCCAGGAGAAAGGGACTGAATTAGTCTGATATTAGAAACCACAGCCTAAGTCATTCCCAAATGCACTCATCTCCACACTGTACCCAGGAAAGGTTCTGAAATAGGTCACTATTGCATTCTTGTGCATGTGAAGAAGTCTTTATATTCCATGTAGGCTTCAATGTTTTATAGCTTGATACAAAGATAAATGTCTCTTGGTATTGTCCTCTAGGGGTTTATAATCTTTCATGGATTCAATTGGAAAGGCATGCATTATACTAAAATGAAGCAAAAATGACATGATATAGCAAGCCTTCTGTCTTGTGAAAGAGTCTTGTATTTCCACATCTTTCCTCTCCCCTTGGCATGGTAGCTTCCATGCTTCAGGGGTTGTGCTTTTTAATTTTTATATACCTAGAGCCTGGCACATAATAGGCATCCTGTAATTACATGTTTAATTAAATTGATGCCCCAAGATGCCTGCCTTACAGAGAGGTAGAAAATAGGGAATCTAGGAAGGGAAAAAGCATAAAGGTATGAGGTATACAGCCTATTTCTTTTTTTGCTTGTTTTTGTTTTCTTTTGTTTTTGTTTTTGTTTTTACTTCAGTGACTGAAAATGAAACTAGGTATGAAAGAATGGTAGGGTAGAGAAGATAAGTTAGAACCAAGTCACAGAGGGCCTTTAATGGAATGCTACATTTTGACCTCTATTCCCTGGGCCATGAGGAGCCCTGGATAGTTTTCAAGAGGGAGACCATCTAATATGTTTACAGTTTATACCCAGTCTCATTGAGACTATGATAAAAGTTTTACTTTAATACTGTGATTTGTGGGCACTTGAGTTATCTCTACTTCCAAGTTTAGCCTCATGGTTCATAGCCATGTTAACTGGCCCAGAGCAGAGCTGACACTTGAGATCCAGGAAAAGGACATGCTTAAGGCTCCCTTCTCTTCTTTGGTTGGAAAAACCCATGTGGAAACCAGGCTATCTGCAAGTAAGAGCTGCTATAGTGCAATAGATTTCATAATGCTAGGTAAAACAGCTAGTACAGCAGGCATTGAAGTCTAGTTGGTTTTTACTTATGAATCAATATGAAAATTATCTCTCTCTTTTTTTTTTCTCTGTTGACTCACAGTTGTTAAATGGCCCTGACAACTGCTCCATCATGTCACTCTTTTGTTTTAAAGATTTTGGTGTCTTTTTAATGACTTTGCAAGTCCTAGTGAAGAAAATCCAAATTCTTCATCCTGTCATTTAAGACCTTCCATATCAGACATTAACTTTCCCTTTCCCCTGTATTTCCTCATCACTTAGCTACATAAATTTTCTTTATTGATGATCCTACCAACAGTCAACTTTTAAGCTTTTATATCTTTACTCAAGTAGTTCCTCCTTCTTGGAATACTACTTTTTTCCAAATTGTTTTCATCTTCCAAGGCCTTGTCGTAATCTCACTTTCTTCTGAAATTCCTTACTAATTACTCTAACCCTACCTAAACTTCCTCCCCTCTGTATCCCTTTAGCATAGATTTCCACTCCCCACCCCTCTGGCCAGGATTTGAGTCTATAGCCTTTATTGTATCATTATTGTTAAATTCCTTACCTCTACATTGAATGCCCTAAATAAATTGTTAGCAACTTGAGATCAAGGATTGTGACTTCTTTTTCTCTTGCATCCTCATTAGACAACCCATTACAGAGATGGTTGTACTAAACTGGGTACCAAAGATTTGTTAATTAAGTTTGATAAGTTGTATTGTCATTGTTGGCTTGCATGTCTGTCCTCACAGACCCCTACCCTCACTCCCAAACTAGGGTGGGAGCTCTTTGAGGTACCTAACGCAGTGTCTGATACAGAGTTTATGCTCAACTATACTGCCAAAATGAATGAAAGAGCTAGAGTCACCTGCTCATATTCATCACTCACCCTGGTGGGATGTCTTCCGGCAGAGAATGATACAAGCCATGGTGAAGACAACCATACAGCATAGGGAGATAATGAGAATGATGGTAAAGATGGGTAGACGCTTTCCTAGAAGGCAAAACAAGACCAAGTGGTATCTGTTTGGAAATTGGTTCAGAAACAGAGACCCAAATGATTATCCCAGACGAGATCACACCTCTTCCTTTTCCATTTTCCACCTTCTCCTAAATTTCTTAGCTTTCTAGAGAGACAAACAAAACCTGATGAGACTCCAAGTATAAACAAGGTTTTCAAAACCACTGGTTGATGGATGATTGGCCTTCGAACTCATCCTCCATACTTTTTATGGGGCCAAGACAAGAGGTTTTTACTTTCTCTTACAGAGGAAAAAGTAGTACCCTGACTTCCTAGCTTCACAAAAATGAAACTTATTCAGATTCTGGTTAATTATTTCTAACCACAGGGTTTCTTTCTTCACACTCTATGACTAAGTACCAAGGTTTCTTTTTTTTTAATTCATTTTTATTGTTAGACTTATTGGGGTGACATCTGTTAGCAAGGATTACATAGGTTTCAGGCATATAATTCTACAGTGCATTGTCAACTTGATGTATAATAAGTTCACCACCTAATGTGACTTCTCTTTCCATCACCTTATATTTAGTGTCCCCCTGCTCCTCTCCCACCCCCTCCCCTTTCTCCCCTTCCTGACCCACTGGTCCCCATCATATGCAGAATATAAAACTGAAAGGAAATAAATAAGAAATGAAGAAACAGGTTTCTTTTTTTGTCAAAACATATCTTCACTAAGTCTCCTGGGTTACCTATTCCAAACATGTCTGCAAGATGAAGACACTAGACTGGACTTCCATTCCTGGATCTGTTATTTACTTGCTGTATTGCTGTGGTAGGCAAAAATATGGTCCTCCAAAGATGTCCATTACCAAATTTCCAGAACCTGTATGTTAGTTTACATTGTAAGGAGGAATTAAGGTTGCAAATAGATCTAAGGTTTTGAATTAACTGACATTGAGATGGGAGATTATATTGAATTAATGAGTGGACTCAATGTAATCACAAGGGTCCTTTAAAACTGGAATAAGAAAACAGAAGAGGAGGTAAGAGTCAGAGAAATATTTAAGGATGCAACACTGCTGTTCCTGAAAATGGTGTGAAGAGGCCAAGAGCCAGGAAGTATGGGTAGCCTTTAGAAGCTAAGAAGGTAAAACAAACAAACAACCAAAAAACTGATTCTGCACCAAAGTCTCTAGAAAGAACATAGCCCTACTGACCCTTGATTTTAGCCCAGTGTGACAGACTTCTGATCGCCATATAATACATTTGTGTTATTTTTATTTTAAAGCATTAGTTTTGGGGTAAATTTTATAGCAGTCATAGAAAAATGAATACAGTGACCTCAGTCAAATTCTTGACTAGACCTTAATTTCTCCATAATTTCAATGAAAAGATTGGATGATATTTAATGTACTGTATGTAGCTACAATATTATAAGTTTAGGAGGCAATATCAAGGAATAAAGGGGAATAGAGAAAGAAATTTCAGTATCCTTAGTATTTGTTGCTGCAATTGACTTCATTTTTACAAGACCCCAAAATATTCTGTTTTAGGAATTCTGTATTTGTGGTCCTCAGAGCTCTGGTTGGAGCTGAGAAAACCTGAGCTAGAAACTGATACAGATCAAGAAAAGATTTCACCTTGGAGGAAGTCAAGTAGTGAAAAACTTGACAGAGGATGTAGGGCACAGACACAACATCTGAGAATTCCCATTCTTCCCAGGGTTATCTTTTTATTTTTTTCAAACCAACCCTTCAAGATGTAGCTTCTAATCTCCTTTCTCCTATTGGATGTTGTCCTGGGAGAGGCATAGTGTTATGGAAACCTTTAAACCAATGGTGGCAATGCAAATGTGGCACACAAAACAAGTTTCAACTATGTACAGAGACGTTCAAGATATTTTGCAACCAGGAGGAGAGAAGTACATGAGTATTGATAAGTCCACCATTAATGATACAATAACCAGAAGATAAGATAAGGAGTGATAATTATCAAACTATTTAACATCAACCAATAAAAAATATGACTACATTAAATCTGGAATTTTAGAGGTCCTCTACAATACTAGGCATCAACATTATTTTGCTTAAGAACAACTGGGTGGTCTGGAGAGTTCTAAAGAATAGACAGGGGCAGTTCAGGTGATAATGGGGAGCTCAGTGGATAAGGGAAGCATCTAATTATTGACTAATATATTATTATTTTATTGTATTAACAATCAATGAAGTCATACTAGTACATACCAGGTGACTATCAGCTCCTGGTGAGACACTGGAGCTTTGAGGTTTGGATCTCTAAGACCATGACTTAGGGATCCTTGAAACTTTGGAGGAATCAGAAGTCATTTGCAAGCTGCTTGGTGAGTCTTGGTAAAGAGTTCAAGTAATGAGGCTCTATCATTACTCTTACATGGCCAAAATACCCATCTTCCTAGGAGAGCTAGATTAGGTTATGGTTCCATTCTTATTCTTGTTTAGAATGTTTGTGAAGTATATTGTTATGGCAATAGAGAACTAGCTAAGAACACACCTGCCACTTTCCTTAACCCCACTCGGATTTTGCTTATCCTTGGATCTGTGTGTCTCTCTCTCTCCATTTCACCTTTCCCACTCATTTTCAGAGCCTTCAATCATTATCTGAAACATAGCAGGTAATGGTTGCAGAATTGAATGCCATAGAACAGTGGATATAGTGGAAAGTTTCAGTAGCAAAGGTTAGAGTCAAAGATAAAGTTGTGAAATTGCCCTTACCTGTCCCAGCACTGGTCTCAAGGTAGTCGTCCACTTCAGTGGTCCAGCTCCAGGATGAATTCACTGTGGATATTGTTATGAAAACAAGGTATTAGGACTAAAGGCCCCTCTTCCAGCCAGGAGCTGTGATGTGGAGAGTGACTACAAAGTTTGGGATTCTTCTATGTGCATCTGTGCTCAATTTTTAAGAATTCCTGGCCATATCATTGACCACTAGTACTATGAGTTGAATTATCTTAGTTTCTAACTGTTGGGGCAGGAAGAAGGCTCACAGAAGGGTGGTAACATACCCAAGGTCCCACAGCAAGTCAGAGTAGGAGCAGAATAGAAGTCACATTTTTCTCTTTTCCAAGGGGGTATTCTAACTCTCTCCATCTTTTGCCTCAGAAGCTTTCCCAAAGAAGAATGTGTGTGTGTGTGTGTGAGGTTGGACAATTAATTTTGTGAACTCATCCTAGAAAACGTGTCACATACCTCATTGCTGAATATCACTACAGTTACCTTTGAAGTACTCACCTTGGGAAGCTATGTACCAATGGCAGGGCCTACTCCACTCTTCAAAGCAATTTAGGAACTCTTTTTTTCTGGAATGGTCATCAAAGCTGTCATCATCTCCCAAATCTGACAATTAATTTTGTGAATTTGACACTGTGCACTTATACTGGCAGCAATGTACAACAAAACTCAGTCAGGTGTCATAACCTTGGCAAGGTTAAACTTAATGAGTTGTTTGTACAGTGCTGCCAATGTAAGTACATAGTGGAATGTTTGCGAATTGTCAGATTTTGGATAAGATAACAACTCTGATGGCCATTCCAGAACAAGTGTTTTAAAATTACTTTGAAGGGTGGACTAGGTGCTGGCATCGGTGAATGGCTTTCCAAGGGGAGTCCTTCGAAGGTGACCATAGTAATATTCAGCAATGAGTCATGTAGCACTTTTTCTAGAATGAGTACATGAAATTAATTGTCTGACCTCATAAGGGTGTGTGTGCGTGTGTGTGTATTCCTTCACAAAGAATACACACACACACACACACACACACACACAATTCCACTTATTCATACCCTTTAAATCCTTGCTATATTTTTTTAATTTCCATCACTGTATTGCCATGTTCTCCCTGAGGAGCCTTATTGCCCATCACTGGGTCTTCTCCTTTGGCTTTCATGACACCATTTTAGACCTCTCCTAATCTAAAATAAACCTAGTGAAACTTACCTTCTAAGGGGGATTGCATGGTTGTTGGTGCCTCAGTCTTGGTTTTGAGTGGCTCTGAGGAGTCTGTAAGGAAAATGGAGCTCAGTCAAGGTTTTTGGCATTTTTGTGGGAAAAGTTCAATGCCCTAGGAAAATTGGGGAATAAATGAAGTCCAGTAAGGTTCATACTTGAACCCGTCTCAACACTTCTTTAATGATCATAGAAATTTAAGTGTTACCTGTTCATCTTTCAAATCATTCTAAGGCAGGATTATTAATCCAGAGTTCATAGAAACCTCTCCCCTGAATGAATGTGTAGCTACAGTACAGAGGGTCTTCCAATTTGGATGGGGAAAACATATTGTGTTTTTGCTAACTTCTAAGTAATATTTAGCTGTTCATTCTCTTGGGAAATACATAGTAAGTATTACAAATAATGTGTCTCTGGGTGATGTCAGTGGAAACGGTAGAGTAATAACCTCTGAATAGTCACCTCTTCACAAAAGCAATAAAATAACCAGCAACTTTTTTCATAATGAACTTGTTTCTGAGAATTTGGGAAACTAGCCAAAGTTTGCATTAACCCAGGGAGACTTTATGAAAGAAAAACACCTCAGTCTTGTTAAGAACTGCAAGATTTGTGACATATTATCTTGCCCTAGCCCCAACACCTCTCCTGAGGCCAATAGTAGCCTTGAAAATAAACACTATTCCTGGTGCTGGAGTAAGGAGAACAGATTTAATTACCAAACAATTGTCAGAATGAGAAACCAGAGAAAGGGAGCTCAAAATAAATCTGAACAACAGAAAATCAAATTTAAAAAGATGGGGACAGACAACACATCAGAAACAGAGCTCAAGCCAATGATTATAAAAATGCTCAGGGAACTTAATGATAATTTCAGCAGAAAGATAGCAAGAATAAAGGAAGGCATACAAACCAGTATAAACAATCAGGCAGAGATAAAGATTATAATAACCGAAATGAAGAATGGAATAAAAGAAGTCACCAAACTAGATGAAGTAGAAGCACAAAGCAGTGATTTGCAAGAAAATCCAGCAGAAAACAGCCAATAAGAAAAACGAATAGAAAAAAATTACCCCCCCCCCCAATAATAGTTTGAAATTCTTCTGGGACAACATTAAGTGTAAAATCATTCACATCATAGGACTATCAGAACATGAAGAGGAAAGCAAGGGATTGAGAACTTATTTGAAGAAATGATGACTGAAAATTTTCTTAAGCTGGTGAAAGAAGAAGACATACAAGCCCAAGAAACACAGAGAGTCCCAAACAAGATGAACCCAAACAGAAACACACCAAGACACATCATAATTAAAATGGCAAAAGTTAAAGAGAAAATTCTAAAAGCAGCAAGAGAAATGCAAGTAGTAACTTATAAGAGGATACTCATTTGACTCTCAGCTGATTTCTTATCAGGAACTCTGCAGGCCAGAAGGGAATGGCAGAAAAATATTCAATGTGATGGAAACCAAGCATCTGCAACCAAGAATAATGTATCCAGCAAGGCTAGCATTCAAAATTGAAGGACAGATAAAAAACTTCTCATATCTGAGAAAGCTAAAGGATTTCATCACCACCAAACTACTACTATAAATAATGTAAGAGGGACTTTTTTAAGATGATAGGAGAAATGGGAGAGTGGGTAAAATAAGGGAAAGGGATTGAGAAATTTACTTTGGCTATTACAAGACAATATTCAAGGAGGTATTGAATATAACATGGGAGTATAATCAATAAGGTTGCAGTAACTTTGTGTGCTGTCAGATGGGTACTAGGTTTGTTGGGGTAGTGAGAGGAGAGATGGAGAGGGGAAGGAATCAAGAAGTTCAAATTCATAGTCACAGAATAGTCACAGGGATGTAAAATGGAGCATAGGGCATATAGTCAACAATATTGTAATAACTATATATAGTTTCAGAGAGGAGCCAGGTGCATTGGAATAAGGATTTAGTAAGATATATAAATGACTCATCACTATACTATACACCTAAAATCATTATAATGTTGTATGTAAAATGTAATTGAAAATAAAATGTTTCAAAATGAAAAAAAGAAACAGACAGAAGCAAGTCATTATATAAAGGAATTCTCAATAAGATTAATGACTGATTTCTCATTGGAAACAATGGTGACTATGAGTCAGTGACATGACATATTCAAAGTACTTAAACCAAAAATATATTAATTAATAATTTTATATTTACAAAACTGTCCTTCAAAAAACAAAGACAAAATTTGGGCATTCCAAAATAAACAAAAGTGAGAGTTTGTAACCACCAGTTTTGTTTTATGAGAAATTTTAAAGATAATATTTCAGACTGAAAGGAAAGGACAGTAGATATTAATAGTTACTAGAATCAATGTAAAAAAATAAAATACCATGATAACTTTATAAATAAATATTAAGATTACAAAGACATTTTTGTTTGTACCTTTTTCTGTTTAAAAAAGAACAATGCAGAGATGGACAAGCTGAGGAACAGAGTGAGTTTCCTGTACCAGGATACCCACAAGGAGAAAGAAAGAAGTTGCACTTTCAAGTGCTAAGAAGACACATCCCTGTTTCCTTCATATAGCAGTGGGGCAAAAATCAATGGAAGTTGCCCGGTAACAGCAGGTGAAACTGTCAAACCAACTTTAAGATAGATTTTTGCCAATACTATTCATATGGCAGAAGTGATGCATCTTCAATCGCTGATATTTATGACTTCTACTGTTCTGCTCTGTACAGTATAGCCTCAGAACACTTAATCTAGGCTACATTCTGTATAAATCTTCCCCAATAAACTGCAGGAAGTGGAGAGACCATGGACCGCCACAACTCACCTCCAAACAGTGGTGGAGACCAGAGATATAGCTGCAACACCTCTTTTCTCTCTCAAAACTTGCCCGCACACTGGCACCTAGTGTCTGCTCTACAGCAAGACACCCCAAAAATACAAATTAGAGAAGTAAAGCGATCTCCTGGGCCCTGCTAGAAATAAAGCCCTCATGTCAAAGAAGAAGAAGCCAACAGAAAATATGAGTACCTTAGGATTTAAAGCTGCTCAGAAAGAAGATGAAAAATCTTAAAAGGAGGATCTTGTAGATCTAGAAATTTGTGAAGTAACTGACAGAAAATATAACATAGCCATTGTAAAGTCTCTCAGAGAAATGAAAACATACTGCTAAAACACCATAGCTGAGATGAATGATCTCAGAAAGAAAATCCATGAATAAAAGGAACCATTTAACAAAGAAACTATGAGGAAGAATGAGATGAAATTGGGAAAGACAAATAATACAGTAAAAGAAGTGAGAAATGAAATAACTGCCATAAAAACAAGGCCAATCAGATAAACAAAATAATTAGTGACATTGAAGGTCAGAACAAGGAAACATTTCAGAAAGAGGAAGATAGGGAATACAGAACCAAAATGATTGAAAGAACTCTGCAAAAACTATCTGACTCCATGAGACTAAAGAACATCAAGCTAATAGAATTGGAAGGAGTAGAGCACTCTACAGAGAGCAAACTCAAACAAATAGTAGTCGAGAAATTTCCAAACATTTACAAATATCTGGAACACCAAATTTAAGAAGAAAATAAGTCCCCTAGATACCTGGACCCTAGTAGATCTCCTCCAAGACAAATAGCACTGAAGATGTCAAAAACAAAAGACAAAGAGACAATTCTCAAGGCAACTAGGGAAAAAAAGAACTATAACATTTAGAGGTAAACCCACAAGGTTGTCATTAGACTTCTCAGCAGAAACTCTACAAGCCAGGAGAAAATGGAATCAAATATTTAAAATATTAAAATAGAGAAAATTCCAGTCAAGAATAAATTATTCAGCAGAATTATTCTTAAGATATGAAGGAGGAATAAAGTCCTTCTTAGACACACAGAAGCTGAGGGAATTTGCCAGCATGAAACTAGCACTTCAAGAAATACTGAAGGAGGGAGTTCCCTGATGGTGTAGTGGCTTAAGGCTTTGGCGTTGGTGCTGTCAGCGCTGCAGCCTGGGTTCGATTCCCAGTGAGGGAGCTACCCACATACCAAAAAGAAAAAAAAAAGCAAGAAATACTGAAGGAAGCTCTTCGATCTGAAAAAAAAAATCAGAATAAATGGAATAGAGTTGGGACAACAAAAAAGAAAAATAAATAAATAAAGGAAGTAATGGTTATGAAATCCTCATATATCAATCATCACTGTAAATGTTAATGGACAGAGCATACCAACAAAGACACACAGAGTAGCAGACTGGATTGAAAAACAAAACCCATCCATATGCTGTCTTCAAATGACACACCTCAGCCATAGGACAAACACAAACTCAGAGTGAAAGGTTGGAAAACAATACTGCAAGCAAATGGTAATTAGACAAAAGTAGGAGTTGCCATACTGATATCTGACTAAATAAACTTCAGGCTAAAAAATGTAACAAGAGGCAAAGATGGACGTTACATAGCAATAAAAGGCACAATACAACAACAAGAAGTCTTGACACTAATTAATATATATGTTCCCAATCAGAAAACACCAAAATATATAAAGCAACTACTAACAGATCTCAAAGGAGAAATTGACAAAAGCACAACCATTGTAGGAGACCTGTACACCTCCTTAACAGCCATGGACAGATCATACAAACAGAAAATAAATAAGAAAATATCAGCTTTTAATGACATATTACATCAAATGGACATAATTGACATTTATAGGACACTTCATCCAGCAAAAGAAGAGTACACTTTATTTTCTAGTGCACATGAAATATTCTCAAGGATAGATCATATGCTGGGACACAAAAGTAGCCTCAGGAAACTCAAAAAGATTGAAATCATACCAAGTGTTTTCTCAGATCACAAAGCTTTGAAATTGGAGATAAACTGCAAAAGGAAAGCAGGAAAAAACACATACATGGAGATTAAACAACATCTTATTAAAAAATGACTGGATCAAAGAACAAATTTAAAAAGACATTAAAAATACACAGAAATTAATGACAATGAAAATACAACATACCAAATTCATTGGGACACAACAAAAGTAGTAATAAGAAGGAAATTTTTATCATTACAGGCCTAGCTTAAGAAATAAGTGGGAGTTCCCTGATGGTGTAGTGGCTTAAGGCTTCGGCGCTGGCGCTGTCAGCGCTGCAGCCTAGGTTCGATTCCCAGTCAGGGAGCTACCCACATACCAAAAAGCAAAAAAAAAAAAAAAAAAAAAAAGTAAAATCAGATGTAAACATCCTAATATACCACCATAAAGAACTAGAAGAATAACAGAAAACATGCAAAGTCAGTAGAAGAAAAGAAATACTAAAAATTAAAGCAGAGCTAAATAAAATGGAGAACAAAAGACAATTGGAAAAATTAAAGCTACAAAGAGCTGGTTCTTTAAGAAAGTCAACAAAATGGATAAACCCCTGGCTAGAATAACCAAAGGGCGAAAGGAAAGGACACAAATATCAAAAATTAGAAACAAAAGAGGAAGAATTACCACTGATACAACAGAAATACAAAATATTATAAATAAATATTATGAAGGGTTTTATGCCTCTAAATTTAAGAACCTAAAAGAAATGGACAAGTTCCTAGAAACCAATAGCCTACTTAGACTTAACCAAGAAGAACTGGATAATCTAGATAGACCAACCAATAGAAAATAAATTGGAATGACTATCCATAATCTACCTAGAGGCAAAAGCTCCACACTAGACGGTTTCATCAATGAATTTTATCAAGCATTCAAAGAAGAATTAACACCTACCTTCAGACTCTTCCACAAAATTGAAGATGTGGGAATACTTCCTAACTCGTTCTATGAGGCCAACACTACCTGAATCCAAAAGCCTGGTGAAGACAACACAAAAAATGAAAACTATAGAACAATATCTCTGATGAACACACATGCAAAATTCTGAACAAAATGTTAGAAAATGGAATACGACAATGCATCAGAAAGATCATACATCATGATCAAGTGGGATTCATCCCAGGAGCACAAGGATGGCTCAACATATGAAATTCAATCAATGTGATACATACCACATAAACAAAATAAAAGATAAAGATCATATGATAACATCAATTGATGCAGAAAAAACATTCAACAAGATACAACATCCATTTATATTCAAAACACTGAAAAAAATGGGAATAGAAATAAAGTATCTAAATATAATGAAGGCCATATATGACAAACCCTTAGCTAATATCATACTGAATGGGGAAAAGCTGAAGTCCATTGTCCTAGTCAGAAACAAGACAGGGATGCCCCCTGTCACCACTGCTATTCAATATAGTACTGGAAGTTCTAGTCAGAGCAATGAGGCAAAAGAAAAGAATAACAGGTATCTAAATTGTCACTATTTGAAGATGACATGATCCTTTACAAAGAAAATTGCAAAGACTTCACCAAGAAACTATGAGAAATAATAAATGAATACAGTAAAGTCACAGGAGACAAAATCAATGTATAAAAATCAACAGCATTCCTATATACAAACAATAACATCTCCAGAAAAAGAAATGAGAGAGTAAATAACTTTTGCTATCACACTAGAAAGAATGAAATACCTGGAAATTAACAGAGAACGTGATGGACTTATATATGGGAAACTATAAGACAATTTTGAAAGAAGTCAAAGAGGACACAAAGAAATGGAAAGATATTCCATGTTTAAGGATAGGAAGACTTAACATTATTAAAATGGCCATATTACCCAAAGCAATTTACAGTTTTAATGCAATTCCAAAATCCCACAATCATCCTTTCCCAAAATCGATTTAAAAATTACCAGATTTGTATGGAACCACAAAAGACCTTGAATTGCCAAGGTAATACTACATCAAAAGAATAAGGCTGGTGGTATCACACTCCCTGATTTCAATTTACACTACAAAGCATCAATAATCAAAACAGCTTGGTATTGGCAGAAAAAAAACACACAGAGACCAAGTGGATGGAATTGAAAACCCAGAAATAAATCCACAAATATATGGAAAAATCATTTTTGATAAATGAGCAAAAAATATGCAATGGGGAAAGGACAGCTTCTTCAGTAGATGATGGTGGAAAAACTGGTAAAACACATGAAAAAATATGAATCTGAGCTGTGAACACTCACTGTATACTAAAATTAACTCAAAATGGATTAAAGAACACCATATAAAACCTGAAACAATAAACTGTATAGAAGAAAACATTGGTATTAAAACTTACAGACCTAGGACTCAAGGAAGACTTCATGAACCTGATCTCTAAGGCAAGGGAAGTAAAAGCAAAAATAAATGAATGTGACTTTATCAAACTAAAAAGCTTCTGCACAACAAAAGGAAGCATCAACAAAGCAAAAAGACAGCCAACTGAATAGGAGAATATATTTGCAAATAATGCATCTGATAAGGGTCTAATATTTTAAATAGATAAAGAACTAATATGACTTAACAACAAAAAAACAAACAACCCAATTAAAAAGTGAGCAGAGGACCTAAACAGACACTTCTCCCATGAAGAAATACAAATGGCCAACAGACATATGAAAAAATGCTCAACCTCATTAGTTATTAGGGAAATGCAAATCAACACCACAATGAGATAGCACCTTACACCTGTTGTAATGGCTATTATCAACAAGACAAGAAGTAACAAGTGGTGGAGAGTATATGGAGAAAAAGAAACTCTTGCACATTGCTGGTGAGAATTCAAATTGGTACTACTGGTATGGAAGGCAGTGTGGAGGTTCCTCAGAAAACTGGAAATGGAGTTATCATTTGACCAAGCAATCCCCCTTCTGGAGATCAACCCTAAAAATCTTGAAAACCTTAGTCCACAAAGACTTATGTACCCCAATGTTCATTGCAGCACTGTTCACGGTGGCCAAGACATGAAAACAACCAAAGTGCCCTTCGATAGATGACTGGAATAAGAAACTGGTACATATACACAATGTAATATTACTCAGCTATAATAAAAGATGAAATGCTGCCCTTTGCAACAAAATTAATGGGCCTAGATATCATATTGTTATGTGAAATAAGCCAGACAGAAAAAACCAGGAACCATATGACTTCACTCATATGTGGAATATAAAACTGAAAGTAAGAAAGAAAAAACAAAAGCAAACAAACAAAAACCTAATGGACACAATAAATACTTTAAAGGGTATTTGGGGGTAAGGGAGGAGGTGGTGAGAGAAGAGGGAGGGATGGGAGAGGAGGGAGGGGGAGCCAAATATATGGTGATGGAAAGTGAACTCACACTGGGTGGTGAACATATAATGCAACAAATAGACAATGCATTGTGGAATTCTACACCTGGAACTCATGTAATTCTTGATATCCAATGTCACCCTAACACGTCTAACAATAAAAATATTTTTATATATAAAAAACAACTACAGAACACAATATTTATAAATCTATGTTGATATAATTATATTGTATAAAGACATAGCTTGTTATAATAACAGCAGAAAGGAGGAACAATAAAGTTATATAGAAACAAAGTTTGTATATACTATTGAAATCAAGTCAGTGTAATCAATTGTTCAATGTTTATTTGAGAACGAGTGGGTTAGGGAGGGGAGAAAGGGGAGGGGGTGGGAGAGGAGGGAGGGGAAGCTAAATATAAGGTGATGGAAAGAGAACTCACACTGGGTGGTGAACTTATTATACAACAAGTTGACAATGCATTGTAGAATTGTATGCCTGAAACCTATGTAATACTTGCTAACAGATGTCACCCCAATAAGTCTAACAATAAAAATGAATTAAAAAAAAAAGAAAAAATAAGAAATCAAGTCAGTGTAAATTCAAACTAGAGTGTAGTAAAATAAGAATTCATAGTCATTTTTAAGGAAGCTACCAAAATAGTAACTAAAAATGCATAGTAGTATTAAAAAACAAGGCAATTACATGGTACATCAGAAAATACATATTTAACAGCAAAGACAGCAGTAATCATGCAGTAGAGAAAAAATAGAGATAAAATATTAAAAACAGAAAAGTAGGAGTTCCCTGATGGTGTAGTGGCTTAAGGCTTCGGTATTGGTGCTGTCAGTGCTGCGGCCTGGGTTTGATTCCCAGTCAGGGAGCTACCCACATACCAAAAAGCAAAAAAAATAAAAAAAATAAAAAAAATAAAAACAGAAAAGTAGCAGACATAAATCTTAACTTGTAAGCAATTATATTAAATTTAAACACATTAAATTTTTAAAATTGAAAGGAGACGGCAGAATCAATAAGAAAACATAATCCAACTATACTGTATACATTTAGAATTTAAAAACACAAATAGTTTAGAAATAAAAAAATGGAAAAAGGTATGACATGCAAATAATAACCAAAATAAAGCAGAAATAGCTATACTAATATCCAGCAAACTAGACTTAAGGACAAAAATTGTTACTAGAAATGAAGGACATTTTATAATTATAAAAGTCTCAATCTATCAAGAAGACACTACAGTTATAAACATATATGCTTTTAACAACACAGCCCACAAATACATACAGCAACAACTTACAGAATTTTAGGAAGACAGACAATTCAACAATTATTGTTTGAGGCCCTAATACTTCATATTCAATTTTTGATAGAATAACTAGACAAAGAATCAGCAAGAAAATTGAAGAGTGGAACAATACTGTTAAGCAAATGAAACTCACAGACATACACAGTACATTCTGCACAATAGCAAAAAATATACATACATCTTTTTCTTTTTAAAATTAAAAAATGTTTAATATTTTATTATTTATTAAATTTATGAGGGTGACATTGGGTAGTAAAATCATTGAGGTTTCAAGTGCATATTTCTATAATGCATCATGTATATATTGCATTGTGTGTTCACCACCCACAGTCAGTTCTTCTATCACCACATATTTGAACCCCCCTCTTCTATCACCCCCTTGCCCCTTACCCTCTGGTAACCATTAAACAGTTTTCTATGTTGATGAGTTTTTGTTTCTTTTTTCTTTGTCCTGTTACTTTGTGGCTTTCAGTTTTATATCTCATAAAAGAGTGAAATCATATGGTTCTTTACTTTTTTGTCTGATTTATTTAGCTTAGCATTATCATCTCAATATCCATCCATGTTGTCACAAATGGCAGTATTTCACCTTTTCTTATGACTGAGTAATATTTCATTGTGTATATGTGCCACATAGTCTTTATCCAGTCATCCATCTAAGGACACATGGTGTATCCATATGTTGGCCTCCACGAATGATGCTGCAATGAACATTGGGGTACAAATATCTTTACAGATATAAGTTTTCAGGCATTTTGGGTAAATACCCAGAAAAAAATTGTTGGGTAATATGGTAATTCTATTCTTAATTTTCTGAGGATTCTCTGTAATGTTTTTCATAGTGGCTGTACTAATTTACATACTCTCTGTGGCTTATCTCTAGGGGCTGCATCACTGAGACTGCTCACCCCCTGGTGGAGGAGCAGGCTCCTGGTGGCCTTCCTCAGAACTGAGGCACAGCAAGAAGTGTTGCCTTCCAGGTTTGAGGCTGGTGAAGGGCAAATTCACCTCACAAACAGCTGCTTCTAGAGGATTCTGGAAATCACCTAAGGGTCAGAATTTTTCAGTCTGGTGGTGGAGTGAGGTCAATGCTCCTGATTCCAAGACAGATTTTCACTGGCTATAGTTATCCACCCTGACCAACAAGGTATTTGAACAGGGTAGAGCAAGAGTTGTGGTTGACTCTGCTAGCTTGATCTTCATGAAAGGAGCCCTGGTGGACTTCAGACAAGAATTGATTCAAAGTTTATTTCAAGGGTGGAACAATCCTCAAGCAGAAAAAGGCTGCTCCTGTAGATCATTCTTCGTTGTCAAACTTTGATGTGATGATAGGTGACTCAGAGATTGATACCATTTGTACCAATTTCAGGAACTTGGGATTGATAGAATTTTAGAACTTTCCCTCCAAAAATGTCCCTCTCTCAATTTTATTTCCCACAATCCAGGAGTGTTGTGTTTTGCCACTATTATTTTCAGAATGTGAAGCTTTTACTCTTGACTTAATTTCTCCTGCACAATTCTAAGGCCAAGACTTTTGATGCTGTTATTTAAGATTCAATAACCAGTTGATAGTTAAGATAATCTGTAAAGCCTCTATGATTCCAAAATGTGGAGTTACTTGTCTGGCCTTCAGAGGCGTTTGTATATATATGTGTAGCTATGTATAAATGCTTTATTTTAAAGTTCTTATTTATTTGTGTTTTGGATAAGAGGCACAGATTAAGCAGATTGACCACTGGTTACTAGGTCAGAAAAAATGAGAAAGGCTAACTAACTGTTCTCATTTTCATCTCATCCTTCTTTTTTTTATTTATTTATTTTTATTTTTTTATTGTTAGCAAGGATTACATAGGTTTCAGGCATACAATTCTACAGTGCATTGTCGACTTGATGTATAATAAGTTCACCACCTAATGTTGACTTCTCTTTCCATCACCTTGTATTTAGCTTCCCCCCTCCTCTCCCTCCTCCTCCCCTTTCTCCCCTCCCTAACCCACTCGTCAACAAATAAACATTAAACTATTGATTGTGTCCATGGGTTATTTGTTCATTTCTTTTTTTCTTTGCTTTCAGTTTTATATTCCGCATATGAGTGAAATCATGCAGTTCTTTGTTTTTTTGTCTGGCTTATTTCACTTAGCATGATGATCTCCAGGTCCATCTATTTTGTCGCAAATGGCAATATTTCATCTTTTTTTTTTTTTAACCATCAGTTTCCATATACTTTTTTTTTAAAATTCATTTTTATTGTTAGACTTATTGGGGTGACATCTGTTAGCAAAGATTACATAGGTTTCAGGCATACAATTCTACAGTGCATTGTAAACTTGTTGTATAATAAGTTCACCACCTAATGTGACTTCTCTTTCCATCACCTTATATTTAGCTTCCCCCCTCCTCTCCCACCCCCTCCCCTTTCTCCCCACCCTAACCCACTCGTCCCCAAATAAACATTAAACTATTGATTGTGTCCATGGGTTGTTTGTTCATTTCTTTTTTTCTTTGCTTTCAGTT